>OMOT01027124.1:9405-33056 GCA_900312575.1 Acanthochaenus luetkenii | reverse complement strand
TATTTCACTTCCTGTGTAGTTTAAGACAATGAAATCGGAGGAATACAGGGTGATAATGAGGAACCTGGAGCTCCACTACCAGGACTACATGCGTGACAGCCAGGACTCCCAGCTCTTTGGCCCCGATGACCGCATGCAGATCGAGGGAGACTACACCAAGACAACCCAGCATTTTGACAACCTGCTCCGCTCCATGGAGAAAGGTGAGCTTCTTCAGAAAGATTAGCTTTGTATTAAGCCAATAGAACTTTGACAAAAGACAGCCAGCAAACTTTTTTCAACACAACAAATTAATTGTGTTTCTAGCGAGGGAATATAGATGTATAGCAACTTTGGATTACTCAATTCACCTTTCAGGACCAATGGTAGTTAAACTCAAAGGTGAGTGATGTAAAGCTAAGTGAAGCCAATCAAAGCTACAGCTTCACCAAGCTAGTGTGTGGCCATGCTTTTGAGCCTTGGATAAGATGTTCAAAAATGAACATGTTTTTCATCTTTCTGTTCATAGCAACTGACAGACTTAACATTGAATGTTATGCTTTTCTGTAATTCATACAGTTCTGAGTGACTGCATGTTTTTTGCTTTTATATTGCAACACAGTGCTGAGAAAAATGCATATTATGTGGTTTGTTAAGCTGTGTTGTGCTTTTGGTTATGCACAAAATAGTATCCATATCACTGAATAGTTTGGTTACTAAGGTAGATCATATGCTTGCTATGTATGCTTTGAATGTATGTCAAGCTGTGTGTGTGTGACACAACATGTGAACACATGCATGTAAGATGACAGATCTATTCTATTTAATCATGTCTACACTGACACTTAAGTTCATCAAGGTTCTATCTATCCCTCAGCCACACCATTAGGGTCTATATATTATATATGTTGTTAGATTTTGTTGTTGTTGATCTAATCCTGCTTTAACCAATGCTACCTCATAGGTGAACAAAATGAGTCTGTTTGTAAGACCTACATCTCTGAGGTCAAGGACCTGCGTCTACGTATAGAGGACTGTGAGGCTCAGACTGTGGCTAATATACGCAAACCTGTGGATAAGGAGCCTCTGCAAGAATGTGCTAAGAAGACCACAGAGCAGAAGGTACTGTACTTATGTCGCAGGTGCTACGTGTAGCATCTTAACATCAATAGATCATTACCACATACATTTTTTGATATTATAATAAACACAGTAAATCAAAAGACACCGTGGCCGAGACAATTGGTAGCCTCTACCAGCATCTACAATGCATTTCACACTGCGGGCCATTGGGTCAGATTTGGCTGGACATCTACTGGATTGCTTTACAGCCCAAAGGGAGATTGCGTTATGGCACAAAATAGAAACCGTTTGTTTGTTGCAACTAATAAACAACTTTATTCCAGTTGTACTTTTCTAATTGCATAGTTTCAACATTATCTTATTTTGCATACCATTAGCTTACCTGAAAATTGGCCATTATCAAGGGCTGTTATCTGCTTTTATCCTTCTTCTTGCTCTTCAAAACAAATGCTGGGATGGATGGGACAACTTGTCCCATCCTGTTTGCAAAAGGAAGCAACAAGGTTTATGAAATATTATAGGAAATGATAGGCTTATAAGAAATATGCTTTTAATTTTGAGAAACACAATTTTGAGAGCACCTTTAAATAATGTGGTTATGTCTATATTCAAATTGATAGGGATTTATATGACTGGAATAAAGCACAGACTGTGATACCAATGTCAACTTTATGTTCTGGGGAAAACAAAGGAGGCATGGAAAGGTAAGATGGGCTAAAAGAGAAAGAGAAGGTGCGTTGACACCAATTACAGAAGTCTCCAGTAGTCATTAGGGGGGAAAAGAGGCTCAAGAATACTGTATATGAAAAAAGACTTTACCAGAGTCCATGTAGTATCATGGAAGGAGAGGAGGAATGTCTCAGTGGAAACAAGGATACGCAGGGTGGAGGTAGATGGAGGAAGAGGGATGGAATGCATCTCCTGAACCACTGGGCAGAGAAATGGAGTGAGAACTTCAGAGAGGAAAATAGGTAGGAAGAGAGGAGAGGAAATACAGCAAACATTTTTCTTTAGGGTCTTGAATTTGAATGTGGATCCATGAAAATAGCAGGGAATGCAGACCTGCTGGCTAACTTACTACTACAGCTGCTCTGGTCCCTGCTGACCTTGGACTGTTGCATCTTATACAGCAGCTCTGGGTAATCCTGACACAGAGAAATCAAATTTAGGTTGAATTGTGAAAGATGGTATTTAACACATTTATATTATTTTCGTTGGTCTTCAAGTTGGATGGGAGTTTTTTGTGTGTTTTCTTTGTCATGGGTATATTTTTCCATGTTTCTGTTCATTAACGCTTTGACTAATTTCACGCTAACTGTACCTCTTGTTGTCTTCCTTCATTCCACAGAAAGTCCAGACGAAGCTTGAGGGCATCAAGAAGGACCTCGACAAGGTGGCTGTGAAGACACAGGAGGTCTTGACCTCCTCTCAACAGTCTGCCTCGGCTCCTGTCCTGCGGTCCGAGCTTGACCTCACAGTGCAGAAGATGGATCATGCCCACATGCTCTCCTCTGTTTATCTGGAGAAGTGAGTTCCCATTCCTCCTGGCCAATTACTCTTACTAGTTACGAGAAAATGCATTATGTTTTCCCTAATTCTCCCACACCACTCTCTCCTTAACGTTTCCTCACCCCAGGCTTAAGACTGTGGAAATGGTCATCCGTAACGCACGGGGGGCTGAGGGAGTTCTCAAGAAATATGAGGACAGTCTGCGTGAGGTTCACACTGTGCCCAATGATGTCAAGGAAGTGGAGACTTATCGAACACGGCTGAAGGTGAATAACAATAGGCAATACCTCTTCTTGGTTTAACTTTTTAATCTGAATTAGGTTTTTGTTCTCAGCTTTTTTTTTGTCTAAGCTCTGGTGTCACAGAGAAAGTTTGTTTTGACGCTGATTGTATCCAAATGTAGGCTCTTTATTAACATCAAGATATCCATTATGAGTCCATTTCTCCCTTTTGTGGGTAGGGCTGTTCGATATGACAATATATATCATGAGACGATAGAAAAATGTCTTATCGGTAGATATTTTCCTCTATCGTTTCTATCGCCATTGTCGCAAAAAAGCCACAGAACTGCTTTACGGACGTATTTTACGTTATTCCCGACCCGCTTTACGTTCTCTACACGTCAGGAATAACAAACAAAGCAGCGTGACATAGAACAAAACTCTACGCTTCGTAAGTACCGTAAAGACACCATTAGACCCAGCACAATGTAAAGAGCGGCTGGCTAGACCATGGTTTTACAAGAGACGGCTCACTTGACCGCAGTCATACCGGGCTGTGAATAATCTGCACCTAATAAAATGCACCTTTTTTTTACCACCCATTTTTGTGTTAAGTATAAAATATAAGAGTATAAATAAAAATAAGAAAAGGCAATTAGGTAATGTTTCACAAGCATCTTTTGAATGAAACAATTGTGTTGTTATAAAATAAAAAAAAAGCCACCTACATATTACTGATGTCCATGTTTGCTCACTGCAAACTGACGTTTTTTCCCTTTTTTGGGGGTTAAATCTGTAGAAAATGCGAGCTGAAGTCGAGGATGAACTGCCAGTGTTTGATTCCCTGGAGGGAGAGCTGAAGAAGGCCTCTGCAGTGAGCGACAAGATGTCTCGCGTGCACAGTGAGCGTGATGCTGAGCTGGACCACTACCGGCTGCTCCTGTCGAGCCTCCAGGACCGCTGGAAGGCCGTGTTCACCCAGATCGACCTTCGCCAGAGGGAGCTCGAGCAGCTCAGCCGCCAGCTAGGCTACTACCGCGAGAGCTATGACTGGCTGATCCGCTGGATTGCCGACGCCAAGCAGAGGCAGGAGACGATCCAGGCTGTGACCATCAGTGACAGCAAAACTCTGAAGGAACAACTGGCCCAGGAAAAGGTATATTGTGTACCCAGCCATATTACTGTAGGTGTTTATACAGTATATCACCTTCATAGCATTATTCCGTTTTATTTTCTCAATTTGTTTGCATTAAACTAGTGAGCTTATTTTTTTAAACAGAAACTTCTGGAAGAGATTGAGAACAACAAGGATAAAGTTGATGAGTGTCAAAAATATGCTAAGGCGTACATTGACACTATCAAGGTGAGCATGAAGTAACATTGGTGTGCATATTGTACTGTGAATATATGTAATTCAGAGCATTCAGATAAAATGTTTTGTTGCAATTGATTTATGGAGATTCTTGTCCTTGTTTTGATAGGATTATGAACTCCAGTTGGTTGCCTACAGAGCTCAAGTGGAACCTTATACTTCACCCCTTAAGAAAACCAAAATGGATTCAGCTTCTGACAACATCATTCAGGAGGTGTGTTTCTTAGAAGTCACATTGGATACACCATCCAGAACATGTAAAAAGTGATTATAAAGGAGATATTCAGCATTAACTGGTGTCATTGTGAGAAGGATATGCACAGACCAAAAAAAGTTAATGTTTTTTATTTGTATCCCCATACCAGTATGTGACACTGAGGACCCGGTACAGTGAGCTGATGACTCTAACCAGTCAGTATATAAAGTTCATCACAGACACTCAGCGCCGCCTGGAGAATGAGGAGGTGCGTGACAACTAACATGGGAATCTGAAACAGACTAAATCCTAACAATAACCCAACCAACCAACCAATCAACCAATCAAATAATCAACCCAAAAGATATATATAGCGGCCGACCACTGAACGCATGCATGCACGTCTCTCTCTCTGTGTGTCACACACACACACACACACACACAATTAATGTACTGGTGACAAATTGTTCCTTTGCATTGACATAAAAGCAAGAAACACTGGCATGTTGTATCTGAGCCATAAGCTAGAGCAACACATATTACTGGGTACTTATAAAAAGCTTTTGATATACTATATATAATGTTAATATGAAAGCAGTATTTTAGGGTTTGTAAAAAAACAATAACCAGAAACATAAATGCAGACATAGATGATGCATGAGTTTTGAGTGCATTTACTTTGAAGTGACATGTATGGACAATATTCAGTCTGAAGCTTAAGTTAGAGAGCAACCCCAATGTCAGTCTAAAACAATTTTTGCATAAATATGTTCATATTGCCTACTCCATCACCATTCATTTTGTGTGGTGTGCCATTATAGAGGAGGTCTTTCTTTCACTATGTTTTTGTTTTGTTTTGTTTTTTGTTTCCCCTACTGGCCACTTTCTATTCTGAGAAATCGAAGTGCTCACAGTATACTTCAGCCTGGTTATCATGGTCTTTAACTCCCTTTTCTAATTAACATAAGTTTAACGTCTTCTTAAAAAGCATTATTTTCTATCCATAATGTTTTGTTGTTTCTTTGCTTCTCTTAACTGCTTGCCAGTGCTTTGTTATGATGATTGCTTAACTTGTTTGGGCGTTAAAGAGGTAAATTATTCACAATGCTTCAGGTACCTACTGTATATCCTCCATTCTGTCCATATCCTCCATTCTGTCTATCACCCTTGCATCCATTTCTCTCTGTATTGCATTTTTGTATTTACTTGATTTGCACTTCCATGCCTTTTTTATTGTCTTTATTTTTTCAATGCAGACACAGTCTCTCATTCTGCAACTATTACTACTGCTTATGGACACAGTCACCCTTGTTAACCTACCTGTATAATGGCCTCTACATCATAACTAGCTTCTTAACTTTTCATCTGAACCTATTATCGTTCTGACCTTGGGTTTCCTTTCCACCCCGCTTTGTGGAGAATAGTGATTTAAAGAACCCTCAGTCCATGGATTCAGATGAAGAGAAACAAATTGTGAAGCTAATGGTGTGGCTATACAGTGTATTCTAAAATAAGAACACCTTGTCTTTATTTTAGCAGAATTAACTGTGCCAACATATTTTCCCCAAACTGTGCACATGGACAGTCTAAATGATCATATAATGAAAACAAAGATTTTATTTTTATATCAAATGGTTCAACAGAAGCCCATCTTAAACAAATAGATTTTGAACATGAAGTTCTTCTTTGAGCAATGATTTTATAATTACACTTGTAATATTATATACAGTATATATATAACATATTGACATTTACATTAAACAGATAAAACAGTAATTATATAAAATGGGGTGTGTTGGATATTCTATTACACAAGTGGAAATAGGAATATTCCTAATGCCACTAATGCAATAACCTTCACACAAAAAGTTCAGCTAAATTATTATGATTGACATGATGATGACAATTTGATTAATAGGGAAGCAGTATTTATATGATTATGTAATGTGATTTAAATATTCGTTAATTTTAATTGCGTTATTATGCAAATGTAAAATATAGTGTTACAAAAGCTACAGTTGCATGCCATATGATTTTCTTGCTGTCTTTTGTTTCCATACATTAATTGATACAACACCATATCCATTTTTCTTGAATTGTCTTGTCATTGTCATGAATTAATTGCTTTAACTGCATCATGAATTTAACATAATTTTAATCAATATGCATCTAAACATTTGACTTGATCTTTGAGCTAACTTTTAACATTTAACAATGAGTAGGTAATACGATACATTACATTGCTCTTATTCCAGTGTGATTACTCTGTGATTACCAAAGTAATTACAATTTTAATCCACACTCATTTGAGCTGGTTAATGTAAAGTGTTACCTAAAATGTAACCTGTCATGCTTAATTATAATCCTTTCTTTACCATTTGCTTCCACTAATGCAGAAAGCTGCTGAGAAACTCAAAGCGGAAGAGCAGAAAAAAATGTCCGAGATGCAGGCTCAGTTAGACAAACAGAAGCAGTTAGCTGAAGCTCACGCAAAGGCCATTGCCAAGGCAGAGAAAGAGGCTCAAGAGCTGAAGCTCAGAATGCAGGAAGAAGTAAGCAGGAGAGAAATTGTTGCTGTAGATGCAGAAAAGCAAAAGCACAATATCCAGCAGGAACTGCGTGAGCTCAAAAACCTCTCAGAGCAGCAGATCAATGACAAAAGTCAACAGGTCGAAGAGGCTCTTCAATACCGCGTCAGGATCGAGGAGGAAATCCACATCATCAGGCTCCAACTTGAGACAACTGTAAAACAAAAGTCTACAGCAGAATCTGAACTCAAGCAACTTCGTGAAAGAGCAGATGAAGCTGAAAAACTTAGAAAGGCGGCCCAAGAAGAGGCAGAGAAGCTCCGCAAACAAGTCAGTGAGGAGACCCAGAAAAAGCGCAAAGCAGAGGAGGAACTAAAACTAAAATCTGAGGCAGAGAAGGAAGCTGCTAGGCAAAAACAAAAAGCCCTGGATGACCTTGAAAAGCTCAAGATGCATGCAGAGGAGGCAGAACGGCAAATGAAGCAAGCGGAGGTAGAGAAGGAGAGGCAAATCAAGGTTGCTCAGGATGCAGCCCAGAAGAGTGCTGCTGTTGAACTCCAAAGCAAACGCATGTCCTTTGTGGAAAAGACCTCAAAGTTGGAAGAATCACTCAAACAAGAGCATGGCACTGTCGTCCAGCTGCAACAAGAGGCAGCACACCTCAAGAAGCAACAGGGGGATGCAGAAAATGCCAGGGAGGAGGCAGAAAAAGAGCTTGAAAAGTGGAGGCAAAAAGCCAATGAAGCCCTCCGTCTGAGACTCCAGGCTGAGGAGGAAGCTCACAAAAAGAGCCTTGCCCAAGAGGAAGCTGAGAAACAGAAGGAGGAGGCTGAGCGTGAGGCTAAAAAGAGAGCCAAAGCTGAGGAGTCAGCCCTGAAGCAGAAGGAGATGGCAGAGAAAGAACTTGAGAGGCAGAGGAAGCTGGCTGAGGGCACAGCCCAGCAGAAACTCACTGCAGAACAGGAGCTTATTCGTCTAAGGGCAGACTTTGACCATGCAGAACAGCAGAGATCCCTCCTTGATGATGAACTTTACCGCCTGAAGAATGAAGTCAGTGCAGCTGAACAACAAAGGAAACAGTTGGAGGATGAACTGACCAAAGTGAGGAGTGAAATGGATATACTCCTTGAATTGAAGTTCAAGGCAGAAAAAGAGACCATGTCTAACACAAAGAAGAGCAAACAACTCCTTGAGAACGAAGCAGCCAAAATGAGGGACCTAGCAGAGGAAGCAAGCAAGCTTAGATCCATTGCTGAGGAGGCCAAGCGTCAGAGGCAAGTTGCTGAGGACGAGGCAGCTCGTCAGAGAGCAGAGGCTGAAAGGATTCTCAAAGAGAAGCTGGCTGCAATCAATGAGGCCACCCGACAGAAAACGGAGGCTGAAATTGCCCTTAAAGAGAAGGAGGCTGAAAATGAGAGACTCCGGCGGCATGCTGAGGATGAGGCTTACCAGAGGAAAGCTCTTGAAGACCAGGCCAACCAGCACAAGCAAGACATTGAGGAAAAGATAATCCAACTCAAAAAATCATCTGAGGTTGAAATGGAAAGGCAAAAGGCAATTGTGGATGACACGCTCAAACAGAGGCGGGTTGTTGAAGAAGAAATACGAATTCTGAAGCTCAATTTTGAAAAGGCTTCATCTGGAAAGCTTGATTTGGAGCTAGAGCTGAACAAACTGAAAAACATTGCAGAAGAAACTCAACAAAGCAAACTCCAAGCAGAGGAGGAGGCAGAGAAACTAAGAAAGCTTGCCCTTGAGGAGGAGAAAAGGAGGAGGGAAGCAGAGGAAAAGGTAAAGAAGATTGCTGCTGCAGAAGAAGAAGCAGCCAGACAACGCAAGGCAGCACTGGAAGAGGTTGAGCGTCTGAAAAAGAAAGCAGAAGAAGCCAGAAAGCAGAAAGAAGAGGCTGACGAAGAAGCAGAAAAACAGATTGTTGCAGCTCAACAAGCAGCCCAGAAATGCAGTGCAGCTGAGCAACAAGTCCAAAGTGTTCGTTTCCAACAGATGGAAGATAACCTCATGCTGAAAAAGCTCAAGGAAGAGTACGATAAAGCCAAGAAGCTTGCTAAAGAGGCAGAAGCTGCTAAGGAGAAGGCAGAAAGGGAGGCAGCTCTCCTCCGTCAACAAGCAGAAGAAGCGGAATGCCAAAAATCTGCTGCTGAACAAGAAGCTGCACACCAAGCCAAAGCTCAGGAGGATGCTGAGAGGCTGAGGAAGGAGGCTGAATTTGAAGCTGCTAAAAGAGCACAAGCAGAAGCTTCTGCACTCAGACAGAAGCAACAAGCTGATACTGAAATGACAAAGCACAAAAAACTGGCAGAGCAAACATTAAAACAGAAATTCCAAGTAGAGCAAGAGCTCACTAAGGTTAAACTTCAGCTTGATGAAACTGATAAGCAGAAATATGTCCTGGATGACGAGCTACAGCGCTTGAAGGATGAGTTTGGTGATGCTGTCAAACAAAAGACCCAGGTGGAGGAGGAGCTATTCAAAGTCAAGGTTCAGATGGAGGAGCTGCTCAAACTGAAACTCAGAATTGAGGAGGAAAACCAGCGTCTCATCAAGAAAGATAAAGATAACACACAAAAATGCCTTGCAGATGAGGCTGAAAATATGAAAAAGCTTGCAGGGGATGCTGCTAGACTTAGTGTGGAGGCCCAAGAGGCTGCACACTTGAGACAGATTGCCGAGGCTGACCTCGCCCAGCAAAGAGCTCTCGCAGAGAAAATGCTCAAAGAAAAAATGCAGGCCATACAAGAGGCATCTAAACTGAGAGCTGAGGCAGAGATGCTGCAAAGGCAGAAGGACTTGGCTCAAGAGCAGGCCCAAAAGCTGCTGGAGGATAAGAAACTAATGCAACAGCGTCTTGAAGAGGAAACAGAGGGCTACCAGAGGTCACTTGAGGCAGAGAGGAAAAGACAATTAGAGATCACAGCTGAAGCAGAAAAGCTCAAACTTAAGGTTTCTCAACTTAGTGAAGCCCAAAGCAAAGCTGAGGAGGACGCCAAAAAATTCAAGAAGCAAGCTGATACGATCGCTGCCCGTCTTCATGAAACAGAAGTAGCCACCAAAGAGAAAATGACTGTAGTGGAAAAACTTGAAGTCCAAAGACTAAGCAGCAACAAAGAGGCTGACGATTTACGCAAAGCTATCGCAGACCTAGAGAAGGAGAAGGCTAGACTGAAAATGGAGGCTGAAGACCTTCAAAATAAGTCTAAAGAGGTATTGTGTCAAAATGGCATAACATAGCAGCGTATGTCATTGTTAACTCTATCTGAAAACTAACATGCTTTTGAAATATTTCTTTAAAATGTCTATCTATTCATTCTCTTCAAATCTGCTAATCACCACATCTCTTTGATTGTGAATATTCTTTTATTTTATTTTAATTAATTTTACAGCGCACTATGCTCATGCAGATCATATCCTGGAATGTCTCTCTATTTTAACACATGCCTCATATTTATTTCAGTTCCATAATTGAGTTCCAACTCGGCAAACTGTTATTTGAAGCTAAATAGAAATTATTAAAATGTATTACTTCAGGTGTGGACCAACAATTACAATAGTCAATAATGATTAGTATTGCATGCAGCCACAGATTTAGCATACTGTAGTATACCAGACATCTCTAACCTCTAGTAAGAGATCATGAACAAAAAGTTTAAGGTTAAACTATTTGAATGTATGACACAAAGCAGAGCGGTCACCTTCCTAGAGTCCATTCAAACAGGTTAATATCTATAAGGGCACTATCCCACTTATAGTGCACCATGTTCACTAGAAATAATAATAATGTTCTTTCAGGCCTTTGCCATTTACAAAATGTTTTTGCTTACAATACCCCGGTGTTTCCCTGGTAACACCTGAGGGTGTGACTAATACATGGAATACAATTACTTACATCTGATGATAATGTATAATATTTATGTTTTACTGAAGCATAATATGACTACTACAGTGCCTATAGAAAGTCATCATACCCTTTTGAAATAGTCACTATTTTTGGTCTTACAGCCTGAAATGAAAATACTTAAAATCCATATTTTTCCATCTTTATTTATACATTTTGCCTTACAACATTCAACATTTCTGAAAAGTAATAAATAATGAAAAACTAGAATAACAGGGTTGGAAAAGGCATCAGTCCCCTGACGTAATACTTTGTGGAGGCACCTTTTGCTTTAATTACAGCCATCAGTCTGTTTGGTTATGTCGCTACCAGCTTTGCGCACCTAGATTGGACAATATTTAACCATTCTTCCTTGCAGAACTGTTCAAATTCAGTGGTGAGCGCCGATGTGCTGCACTCTTCAAGTCCATCGACAGATTTAGGTCAGGGCTCTGACTAGGCCACTCAAGGACATTCACCTTCCTGTCCTTTAGCCACTGCGTTGTTTTTTTGTCTGTGCGCTTTGAGTCATTGTCGTGCTGGAAGGTGAACCACCTGCCCATCGTCAGCTGTCTCAGAGGGCTGCAGGTTTTCCTCAAGAATTTTTGTGCACTTGGCACCATCCATTTTCCCTTCAATCCTAAACAATTGTCCAGTACCCGCTGAAGAGAAACACCCCACAACATCATGCTGCCACCACCATGCTTCACTGTGTGGTGTGCTGTGTTTGGTATTCACCAAACATAGCACTAGGTGTGGTGCCTTATGCCTTCCACTTCTTAATCAATCAATCACATTTATTTATATAGCCCTTTTATACAAGCATGTCTCAAAGGGCTTTACATTGCTTCATATATAAATACTACCTCATCATATACATACTATGTCATATACATACTACACACAAACACCATCTATGGGTAATTTAGTCTTCAGTTCACCTGACCTGCATGTCTTTGGACTGTGGGAGACACTGGGAGAACATACAAACTCCACACAGAAGGGAGATTCGAACCCACAACCTTCTTGCTGTGAGGCGACAGTGCTACCCACTGAGCCAACGTGCTGCCCATTAATAATACTCTGAACAGTACTCAGACGGGTAGTTAAAGCCTTTGACATTTTTTGGAATATCCTCCTCACTGTCTATCCACAACTTTATCCTGGAGTCCTTTTGAAGGCACATTTACAGCCATAGTGAATTATTTGCGTTACCATGTACTACTAGGAGTGGAATCCTCAAGGAACAGCTAATTTTATCCTGAAATAATCAAAACCACTACAATTGAAGTCAGGTGGAGGCCAATTAGCTTTGTGTGTGATTTTGAAGGCAATTGGTTATACCTGAGCAAGTTTATAACGGCTATGCTGAGGGGAGTGATTCTTTTTCCAACCCTGTTATTCTAGTTTTTCCATTTTGATTACTTTTCAAAAATGTTGCCTTTCACTTGAATGTTGTAAGGCACAATGTGTTTTCATTTCAGGCTGTAAGACAATTTTTTTTTCAAAAGGGTAGGATTGTCACGGTATTTCAAGGTTGGACCCAAGCGCAGACACAGGAGGCAGAGGCAGGAGGTTCCAGGTATAACGGGCGGGTTTATTCCAAACAGGAAGGCAGACAGGTACAGGGAATAGGGAACAGACCCGGACTAGACAGGGGTAAACTATAAAAGGCAGCGGCTACAACTCGGGACAGGGAAACAAGCAAGGCAAACTAGACGACATAGACAAACGAACCAGCAAAGACAGACAGGGGACCAGAGACTAAATACACTAGGGCTAATGAGATGATCGAACACAGCTGGGGAACCAAGGGGCACATGGGAAACATACAGATGCCCTCTGCTGTTGCCCGTTTAGGCCAGCGAATCCAGAGAGGGAAGTCCAGACGGAGTCGTGACAAGGATGACTTTATATAGGCACTGTATATATCAGCAGCGGTTGCCGAACGGTAGTGCCTGTGATGAGCCTAAGTATTTCCAACCAGCGACACCGACGATGGTCTTTCACTACTTTTGACGTTGACTTTTCTAGTTTCTCATGCGGGCCGAGCCTGTGTTATTGCTGTTGTTTGAAGGCCCTCCTACCACAATGTTGTACCCACAGTTCTGTGGTTGTACCAATTATGTCCATAGATGTATATTCCCCTGCCTGCCCAGCACAAAAATAACATTATATTGTCTTTATATTTCTAAAACATAATAGTAATTTTAGCCATCTCTACATGCCTTTAATATTTCCAGTGTAGGTCTGGAGGTCAACCAATTTTATCCCCAAAAGTCACCAAACCTACCCTAATGCCTTCTACATAGGGCTAATATGATTGCCACACTGAAACAGAGTTTAATCTACCAGGTCTTAACATGTATGTGGGCATAGCACATCCATCATAAAAATATGTAGAATGGGGAGGGCTTATGCTAAAAATGAGTACATGTTATAAATGTAATGTTTGTTTAATCAAATAACTTTGACCATCTCTTGCTATAATCAAGCACACGTAAAACTTTTTTATCTCCATATGCATAAGCAGAGTGCATTGTACAAATTAAACCGCATTGCAAATTAAATCAAACAAAATGTGTGGAGAATATACTATGTGCCATACAAAACCTATTGTAACTAATTTTTCCCCACTGTTTTTCTATCAGATGGCTGATGTACAGCAGAAACAAATCGAACATGAGAAGACAGTACTCCAGCAAACATTCCTGACAGAGAAGGAGATGCTATTGAAGAAAGAAAAGCTCATTGAAGATGAGAAAAAGAAGCTGGAGAGCCAATTTGAAGAGGAAGTCAAAAAGGCCAAAGCTCTCAAAGATGAACAGGAACACCAGAGAAAGCAGATGGAGGAGGAGAAGAAGAAACTCCAGGCTATCATGGATGCTACCCTCACCAAACAAAAAGAGGCTGAGAAAGAGATGCTGAACAAACAAAAAGAAATGCAGGAGCTGGAAAAGAAGAGACTTGAGCAGGAAATGATTCTTGCAGAAGAGAACAAGAAACTGCGTGAGAAACTGTATCAGCTTGAGGGTGCTCTTTCTGAGCATAACACCAGAGAAATCGACAGTCAGACTGATAAAGTCCCTGAAAAAGATCTAGTCCATGTAACAATGGTTGAGACAACAAATACAGTTTTCAATGGTCAAAATGTCGGAGATGTGGTAGACAGTGTAAAAGGGAGAAAAGATCCATTGGCTTTTGATGGCATCCGTGAAAAGGTCCCTGCAAGCAGGCTTCATGACATCGGCCTTTTATCCAAGAAGGAATATGACATGCTGATGAAAGGCAAAACCACTGTGCAAGAGCTTGGTGCGACTGAAAATCTAAGAAGAATTCTAAAAGGAGATAACTGTATTGCTGGTTTGTTGACGCCATCTAGTCAGAAAATGTCAATCTATCAAGCATCAAAAGAGAAGAAGATTACTCCAGGCACAGCCATGATCCTTCTTGAAGCCCAGGCAGCGACAGGTTACATTATTGACCCCATTAAGAACCAGACACTTTCTGTTAATGAGGCTGTCAAGGCAGGCCTGATTGGCCCTGAACTGCACAACAAAATGCTTTCGGCTGAGAGAGCTGTTATTGGCTACAAAGATCCATACACTGGTGGGAAGATCTCTGTCTTTGAAGCTATGAAGAAGGGTCTGATTGAACGCGATCATGCCGACAGAGTCCTTGACGCTCAGATTGCAACTGGTGGCATCATTGACCCTCTCAATAGCCATCGTGTACCTATTGAAACAGCTTACAAACAAGGACAATATGATGCAGAAATGAACAAGATTCTAGAGAACCCCTCAGATGACACTAAGGGATACTTTGACCCCAGCACTCAGGAGCCCTTAACATATTCTGAACTGATGGGAAGATGCACCACTGATCCTGACACTGGCCTGCTACTCCTGCCAATCACAGATAAGGCTGCTCAGTGCTCAAGAATATACACAGAAGAGGAGACCAAGGATGTGTTCAGCAAAACAACTGTGTCTTTGCCATTTGGAAAATTCAAGGGAAAGACTGTCACTATTTGGGAAATAATCAATTCAGAGTACTTCACTGAGGACCAGAAGAAGGACCTTCTCCGTCAATACAAGACAGGCAAAATCACGATAGAAAAAATCATTAGGATTGTGATTACTGTGGTAGAGGAGAAAGAGAAGAAGAATGAAATAGCTTTTGATGGTCTGAGAGCACCTGTCCCTGCCACTGAGCTCCTGGAATCCAAAATAATTGACAAAGATCTGTACAACGAACTGCACAAGTGCAATAAGACAGTCAAAGAGGTGTCTGAAATGGAAACTGTCCGCAAAGCACTGAAGGGCACAAACTGCATTGCAGGAGTAGTTATTGACTCGTCCAAGGAGACAATGTCCTTCTATCAAGCTATGAAGAAGGACATGATGAGGGCAGGGCATGCCTTGAAAATGCTTGAGGCCCAAGCAGGAACAGGCTTTGTGGTTGACCCTGTACATAATCAGAAATACACTGTCGATGAAGCTGTCAAAGCGGGTGTTGTTGGCCCTGAGCTGCATGAAAAGCTCCTATCTGCAGAGAGAGCTGTTACAGGCTACAAGGACCCTTACACTGGAAAGACTGTATCTCTGTTTGAGGCAATGAAGAAAGATCTCATCCCTAAAGAACAAGGAATCCGACTGCTTGATGCACAGCTGACCACAGGTGGCATCATTGATCCAGTAAAGAGCCATCGCATCCCACATGATGTTGCCTGTAAGAGAGGGTATTTTGATGATGAAATTAACCGCATTCTAAGCAATCCCACTGATGAAACAAAATGCTTCTTCGACCCCAACACACAGGAAAATGTCACATACTCAGAGCTGTTCAATAGATGTGTTACTGACAAGAAAACTGGTCTCCTGCTACTCCCTCTTTCTGACAAAGCAATCAGTGCAAAGGAAGAGCAGACATATACTGAAGGCCAGACAGAAGAGGCTATGACTCAGGCAATTGTGGAGCTTGAGTCTGGACCATTTAAAGGGAGGAAGATTACCATCTGGGAAATAATTAACTCTGAATATCTCACTGAGGAACAAAGGCTTGACCTCATCAGGCAGTACAGGTCAGGGAAGGTTACAATTGAAAAGATCATCAAGATTGTTATCACAATTGTAAATGAGAAAGAGGTCAAGAAACAAGAACAGTCCAGCTTCAAGGGACTCAGAGGTCCTGTCTCAGCTAGCTCCCTGTATGATTCCAAAATCATTGACAAAGCAACCTTTGATCTCCTACAGCAAGGCAAAAGTACACCTAAACAAGTCAGTGAGAATCCCAATGTCAACAAATACCTTCAGGGCTGTGACAGTATTGCTGGCCTCTATCTGGAGCCAACAAATGAGAAAATCAGCATTTATCAGGCTATGAAGAAAAAGCTCCTCAGACACAACACAGGCCTTGCACTCCTTGAGGCTCAAGCTGCCACTGGCTTCATTGTAGATCCAGTGAGAAACCAGTGCCTGACAGTAGATGAAGCTGTGAAAACAGGCCTTGTTGGCCCTGAGCTACATGAAAAACTCCTCTCTGCAGAAAAAGCTGTCACTGGCTATAAAGATCCGTTCACAGGCAACAAAATTTCACTTTTCGAAGCAATGCAAAAAGATCTCATCCTGAAGGAACATGCCATGCCACTGTTGGAAGCACAGATGGTTAGTGGAGGAATCATTGACCCTGTAAACAACCACCGCGTCCCAATTGCTGTTGCATATCAAAAGAACATTTTCAGTAAAGAAATTGCAAACACCCTATCTGAACCATCGGATGATAACAAAGCTTTCTCAGACCCAGAGACTGATGAGAATGTAACCTACAGACAGCTGAAAGACAAATGCCAAAAAGATCCAGAGACAGGTCTGTACATCCTTCCACTCTCTAAGCCTCAGTCTCCAACTGTTGTGGAGAAGACATACCTCTACACCGAGGAACAAACACAGAGTGAACTGACCGACACCCAAATTGACATTCCACTTGAAGGCCTTAGTGGACAGTCAATGAATCTCTGGGATGTCATGAACTCAAATCTGCTTCCAGAGCGGGAGAGGGAGAAGCTCATGGCTGAATATCGCTCTGGTAATATCACTAAAGAGCGCATGATCATCATTATTATTGAGATTATGGAACAGAGAGAAATCATCAGAGAGGAGAGTCCAATGTCATGCAAGACAATCAGGAGAAGGATAACTATTGATGAGCTGTACAATTCCCGCATCATTGACCTGGAGATGTACAACCTCCTCAAACAGGGTAAGAGGAATATCGGTGACATATTGGAGATGACCAGTGTGAAGCAGTATCTCTATGGCACAGGCTGTGTTGCTGGGGTCATGACTGACTCCAGCTCTAAGATGAGTATTTACCAAGCAATGAAGAGAGGCTTCATGAAGCCAGAAATAGCTGTCAACCTCCTACAAGCACAAGCTGCCACAGGATTCATTGTTGATCCAGTAAAAAATGAAACACTCACTGTTGATGAGGCTGTTCGTAAGGGTGTTGTCGGCCCTGAGATCCATGATAAACTTCTTTCAGCTGAAAGATCAGTCACAGGATACAAAGATCCATACAGTGGGAAGATCATATCCCTTTTTCAGGCCATGAAGAAGGATCTTGTTCTGGAGGAGTACGCTCTGAAAATGTTAGAGGCTCAAACTGCCACTGGAGGCATTATTGATCCTGAATTCCAATTCCACCTCCCTGAAGACGTTGCCATGAAGAGAGGTTACATCAACAAGGAAACCAATGAGAGACTGACTGATGATGTCAAAGGATTCATTGACCCTGTCACTGAAGAGAAGCTGTCATATGCACAGTTGCTCAAGAGGTGCAAGTTGGATGGTGGGTTGCGCCTCCTCTCCCTAGGAGATAAGAGGCTGATGTTCAAGGGTCTGAGGAAGCAGATCACAATGGAGGAGCTGCTCCGCTCACAAATTATTGACCAGCAGACTGTCACTGAACTGAATGAAGGTCTTATTTCAGTGGAGGAGGTTAGCACTAGGCTATCAAGGTACCTTGAGGGCACTAGCTGTATTGCTGGAGTATATTTAGAGTCCACAAAGGAACGTTTGTCAATTTACCAGGCCATGAAGAAGAACATGATCAGGCCAGGCACTGCATTTGAACTGCTTGAGGCCCAGGCAGCCACAGGGTATGTCATTGATCCAATCAAAAACCTCAAACTCACTGTCAACGAATCAGTGAGGATGGGAATTGTAGGACCAGAATTCAAAGACAAGCTCCTCTCTGCTGAGCGTGCAGTGACAGGATACAGAGATCCTTATTCAGGCAAGACAATCTCCCTGTTCCAAGCCATGAAAAAGGGGCTAATCCTGAAAGACCATGGCATCCGTCTCCTAGAGGCCCAGATCGCCACGGGTGGAATCATTGACCCAGAGGAAAGTCACCGTCTGCCAGTTGAGGTAGCCTACAAACGTGGCCTCTTTGATGAGGAGATGAATGAGATTCTGACAGATCCATCTGATGACACCAAGGGCTTCTTTGATCCCAACACTGAGGAAAACCTAACCTACCTCCAGCTCATGGAGAGGTGCATCTCTGAGCCAGACACTGGCCTGGTGCTCCTGCTCCTGAAAGAGAAGAAGAGAGAAAGAAAGACATCCTCCAAATCCTCAGTTCGTAAACGCAGAGTTGTCATTGTAGACCCAGAGACAGGCAAGGAGATGACAGTGTATGAGGCCTACAGGAAGGGACTCATTGACCACCAAACCTACCTTGAGCTCGCTGAGCAGGAGTGCGAATGGGAAGAGATCACATCCACCTCCTCTGATGGTACTGCCAAATCTGTAATCATTGACAGGAGGTCAGGAAGACAGTATGATGTTGATGATGCTCTTTTACGTGGTCTCATTGACCAGAATGCTCTTGATACATACCGCTCTGGAAACCTGTCCATCACAGAATTTGCAGACATGCTCTCTGGAAACATGGGAGGCTTCCGCTCTCGCTCATCCTCCTTTGGTTCGACTACCGGCTCCACTTCCTCTTATCCTATGAGCCCCATACCCACCATTAAAGCACCTGCAGTCATATGGAATGACCCATCAGAAGAGACTGGCCCCATTGCTGGAATATTGGACACAGACACTCTGGAGAAGGTGTCTGTCACTGAGGCCATACACAGAAACCTGGTAGACAACATCACAGGCCAAAGGTTGTTGGAGGCCCAGGCCTGCACAGGTGGAATAATTGACCCCACAACCGGAGAGAAATTCTCTGTCCTTGATGCATCAGAAAACGGCCTTGTGGATAAAATCATGGTTGATCGCATTAATTTGGCTCAAAAAGCATTCAATGGATTTGAAGACCCCAGAACTAAAGTGAAGATGTCTGCTTCCCAGGCTCTAAAGAAGGGCTGGTTGTATTATGAAGCTGGGCAGCGTTTCCTTGAGGTCCAGTATCTGACTGGTGGGCTTATTGAGCCTGATGTTGAGGGCAGAGTGTCACTTGATGAATCCATCAAGAAGGGCACAATTGATGCCCGCACTGCTCAGAAGCTGAGAGATGTCAGTGCTTACTCCAAATATCTAACATGTCCAAAAACCAAACTCAAAATCTCCTTCAAAGATGCCATGGACAGAAGCATGGTGGAAGAAGGATCTGCTCTAAGGCTGCTCGAGGCCTCCTCAGAGTCCAGCAAAGGCCTCTACAGTCCCTATAATGTCAGCGGGACAGGATCTGCCACTGGCTCTCGGACCGGCTCAAGGACTGGATCCAGATCAGGCTCCCGGAGAGGCAGCATTGATGCTGGCACTGGCTTCAGCATGAACTTCTCGTCCTCCTCCTACACGTCCTCCTCAAGCGGTTATGGCCGCAGATTCTAACATGGATTAGTTATCCCTGGCCCTAAAAACTTTGAGTAGGCCATATGACTAAGAACCGATTATATTAATGCACTCTACAGTTGCATATTTAACAGAAAACTATTATTTAGAATAATAAATAAATTAGAATTAATTTATTCTGCTCCATTTGTGGTCACATTAAGAAATGGCTTGGCTATTGAAAATGCTTTCTTTCATATATAATAGCTGTCGCCTTACATATTAAGCCTTAACTAAGAATTGCTAGATAAATCTAAATGTGGTCATTTTCTTTAGTACTGATTATCAAGTCAATGTATTTGTTTGAAAGCAAAGCATTTTTTTTCCCCAAGTGACCACAGCTGATTTTATAGTTTTCATTTTACACTCGTTAAGACGTATATACTTTCTGAAACGAATATATACTGTACGTACGTTGAACAGAGATATTTTTCCAGTGCTCCTTTTTTTCCCTTTGAAATTCAAGAAATGTTTTATCTTTATGACGGTACTCAATGACATATGCCAACTTAGATGTAGTGTTTTTAACAGATTCCAAAATGCCTTCACATTTCAGAACTTTTGTATAAAGTTTGTCCAGATTATGATTTTTTTTATTGTTGCCTGGGTAGGAAAATAATTTACCCAGTTAATGCAGCAGAGAATACATCTGTAAGACACTACAAAATGAGACACTACAAAAACACTGGATAAAGAGTGCAAGAATTTAAATTATGTAGACTGCTCTGCAATTTCACATCCAGCATTACTTTGCACTTATGCCCCTTTATATTCAGTGGACTTTCACATCACTTCAGTTCATTATACCATTGTTTCACACACTCCAAAGTTTTGGATTCCTCGTCATTCACCCTCAGTCAAGTGTTCCTGGTAAATCGTCCCAAGATGATGTCAGACTTGTTCCTGCGCTCCCTTATAGACCTGCGCTCCTGTTGTTTTGGTTCTTGTAAGTGAGAAATTAGTTCATTCCGTTTTTGTTGTTTGTTTTATCATCTATTTTATTTTGATCACATCTCAGACCTAAACATGTTGCCCACATTTCTGTATATCACCCCCCATACCACTCACCAGTAGGATGATGCTACTGGACAAGCATCTTTATTCAAAATTTGCATTACTATTTATTGATTATTGATTAATATCCCTCTTTTTGACAGCTGTCTCAATCCTTCAGAATCCGACATGTGAGCACAGATACTCAGTTGGCCGGAGCGTGTGAGCCACTCAACTTGGATGGATTTGTGAGTCCACGTTCTCCTCATACAGTTATGCAGGTACATTTACTAATTATGAAAACATTATGTCATCCTCATTAAAATGTATTTTATTTGCAAAAGATAAAGCTTTTCATTTCAATATTTATTTTCCAATTTTCATTTTATTTGTTCTTTTTTTCCAGTTGCATGGCATTGGTTTACTTTAATTCATAATTATTTTTCTTTTGTTTCTAGATCTGCCATTGAGTATGTCCTTTCTTCCATTGCACATCACATTTGAAGAGAGTTGAGACTTTTGTCCATGACACCTCCTTGGGATGCCTTACTAGGAACAATCTTCATTAATTTACTTTCTGCATATTTGTTACTTGAATATTAATGTTAATCATCATGTCCAGATATTTTGGAGAACGCTACCAAGGCAGTAGGCACACACACACACATCTGTGTGTATGTCCTTTCATATGGTTGTTTTTATGAAGATTAACTTTAGCAATGTTACAGTACATCTTCATTTGTCTAGTCTTAAGTCCACTAAGTAGTTATTTTGTTATCTCTCACTGTAAATTCAGTCAAAACCAAAGTGCCAAATTTAGAGAAATATTACATATTTGTTACAACGCCACAATGCATGAATGTATGTATGATATAACATTAATCCATGTCAGTTGATATTTTGTTACAGATTCCCTTAATTTAACAATAGCTTGAAGCTTTATCATTTTGCTTATAGTTCTTTTTCCATGCAAAGTTTTTTCTGTTATGCTTCTTCAAAATGTTTTACCTCTGTAAATGTTTGTTTTGTTTTTGTTTGTCATTATGTTTTTGATATATTATGAATTTGCCTTGCATGTTTCATTAACTTTACAAAGGATATTTTGGGAAAATAGGTAAAATAAAGACAATTGCAAATGTAACTGAGCAGAAAACCTTCTTTTTTTTTCAATGCTGTTTTAAATGTTGGCAGTATATGGTTGGTTTCGCTTATGCACAGATATTTGCTTTGAATGGCATGGTGAGTGGATTCTGTTGTATGTTTAGAAGATAACTCTATAATGTAAATAAATATGCTCTGAAGAGACCCTCTTGTCATTCATACTTGGAACAAGTAAGCATCTGAACGTGTTTTGGGATTAGTATATATTTTTAATTACCAACTTTCCTGATTGACATTAAAACACGTAATACACTGGGAAATCAAAGTATGAAAGTACACAATTTTACCTCAGATGGTGTATAAATGCTAGTGTTACATTAATCTAGTAGATCACTAGATTTGAATCCAGACTCGAGAATATGATGCTAAATAGATTATGGTCTTTTACCACATGAGGGCAGTGTTACACTGACACTCATTCCCAAGGAAGCAACGATGAGGTGTAACGACTTTTTAGTAAACATACACATATAATGAATCCACTTACAAGAACTCATTCTTTATTGAGCATGTTTACTATATTAGTGAGATATATGTCAGATATATGAATTAGGGTTTGACTGATATGGGTTTTTGAAGACTGATGGTATTGTTGTGTTGGAGCTACCAATAGCTCAATATTTTGTACTGACATATAATATATTTTACTATTTTTATCCACCAGAAAATACTTAGAAGTATTCAGCGTTTCCTCCAGAATTGTATTATTGTCAGGGTGGAAAAGCCTCTGAAACAGCATTTAGGCCATAATGGGACAATAAAACTAAAGACCCAGACTAATGAACGTATGTTAGGGTTAGCAGCTCTTTGAGGCAGGGTGACCCACCACACCTATTCAATGGTAAGGGAAACTCACTGCCTTTAAAAATGAAGAATTAATTTACAAAAAACATTATTGAAAACATAAACAACTAATTGGCAGATTTGTTAATGTAGCTGTGGTCAGGGAAGAACGTCGTATTGACTATTATCTGATATTTAATAACAGCCCAATATCAGCCTGATATATCGGTCTAACCCCAATACATAATTATGGCATATGGACATTATCAGTATGCTTTGGGATTTACACTCATTGACCTCACACTACACGTGTACATATTTGCTCTGTGTGCCAACATTAGCCACTGGGTTTAATGGGAGAGCCTTCTATCACCAGCAATGGGACAATCACCTCCCAGCAATCTTCACTCAGCTCCCTTGGCTACTCAGATCTGACCCTTTCCCTCCCAGCTCTTTACCCTGCATCAGAGGCTGGAGCCATGGAGGTAAGAACATAGAGAATAGAGTGAAAAACATTGAAGCCAGCATATACGGCATACAATGAATTATGAACGCTTCAAATGATTTGTGCCTACTCGAGCAGCTGTTCTGTGTAGATGGGAAAATCAAAAGGGGTTTTTATCATGGTATTGCCAAAGCTACAAACGAAGTGATGTATGGATCAATTTGTGAGTTGTTCAAATTTGTGTCTTGCAGAATGAAAAAGGTACTTTGTTTGGAACGCCAATACCTACTTCAGAGGATCAGAGATATGGGTATGGTTGAAATCAAAACAAATAGTTAATGTGAAATATTTCCAAAATTATATCTACCGTTGGAGCTAAATTACACAAAACACTTAGAAATGATATTCACAAAATAGATCCAAAATGGTACATTTTAAAAGTGTCACGACTGGGGACTGCAGGACACAGAGTCAGGCGGTAACAGTGGAAATTAATATTTATTGCTGTAAGAGCGGAGAAGAGGAGAGAAGCAGTCCGGGGTTTGGGCAGTGAGAAGAGGAGGTTGAGATCCGGTGACAGGTAACAGACAGCCCACATCAACACACACACACACACACACACACACACACACACACA
>OMOT01027123.1:0-12401 GCA_900312575.1 Acanthochaenus luetkenii | reverse complement strand
AGACAACAGGGGGGTCGGGGGTCACAGGCAATGCTGCGGCCCTGCAGTCCAGGAAGCAAGGCCCCAGCCTGTGAGACGCGATGCTAATGCTAATGATTCTATTCCTGCGCGACCACTAACCTATCCACCTAAGTGGACAACTTTCTGAAGGACATTCCACCACCGCTAAATGTCAGTCCCACAGATTGGAGGAAAGTCCACTGAGGAAGATTCCCGAGGCTGGTAAAGTTAGCGCGAAGCTACTTATGCTGCCTGGGACGTAACGTTAGGCCCCACCGGAACGTGTATTTTCAGCAGCTGGACTCACTGTAAACCGACTGTGCACACGACTCACCCTGATCATGTAAATATACTTGTATTATTAAATAAAAATCAACAGGCTTGGATAGTTATTGCATTTATGTAGTTTAAGTTTGAAACTGAGGCCTGAGCTGTCGTATTTTTTCGCAGCTTTTTCATTTCAAGAGGGCTTTGTTTTCAAAAAACGTTATTTATCTATTTCTTAATCATTTAGTAAATGTATGTTTCTTCTTTTTTTTGTAACGTTATATGTCATAGACGAACGTGTTAGTCACTGATTCGCCTCGGAAGAGCGAGCAAAATTTCCCAAGCCGTATTAAAATATACTTAAACAAAACAGCGTTCATAATTATGTTTGTGTTATGCCATGAAACAGGTGTATTTATCTAATGTTTCAATAAAGCTTTGATTGAGAAAAAAATATGCATTTTGTATTTTCTAATAAGCAATATTCTTAAGTAATTTTTAGCTGTATCGTTATCGATTAGTCTAGAATTTGCAACCCTAGTGTCCCTATTACACACCAGATTTACTCTGATAAACTGTTCCTGCTGAATATATTATTTTTCTCACAGAATGCAATTTTCTCCCCTTTCTCTGCAACTTTGCAAAAATGTCCCCGTCTTTAAGTGCTTGATGAATTGTCACAGCTTTTTGTCATGCAGATGCCAAGCTCTGTATCTGTCTTGACAGTGATAGACACATATCTCAGTTTTGTCTCTATTGCTCCCCGTTTCACTCGCCTCTGCTCAAGGCAATGGATCGCTCTCATCAAGGGCATCTGTCAAAATATGTGGGCTGAGACGACCAGCTGCAGCACTAGCAGACAGAGAATAAAGCTATGCTTCTGCTCTGCAACCATATCAAATGCTGGCAGGCTCTGAGGCGCAACAATATTGGGTTTACATACACTTGTAAAGAACATGTGTGTCATGCTAGTCTTGAGTTTCCAATTTCTATAACTCTTATTCTTCTGTGATGGAATGATTGGAACACATACTTTGTCACAAAAAACATTCATGCATTTTTGTTCTTTTATGGATTTATTATGGTCAAAAATATTTATACAACAATGCTGATATGTGGTTAAATGTCCCTTGGCCATTTTCACCTCAATTAGACACTTTTGGTAGCCATCCACAAGCTTGTCTCAAGCTTCTGGTTTAATATTTGACCACTCCTCTTAACAGAATTGGTGCAGTTCAACTAAATTCGTTGGCTTTATGACACAAACTTGTTTCTTCAGCACAGTCCACATGTTCTCAATGAGGTTTAATTCAGGACTTTGGGAAGGCCATTCTAAAACCTTCATTCTAGCCTGATTTAGGGGATAAATCTGTCGCAGTGTCCTTGAGCAAGACACCTAATCCCAAAATTGCTCCCCAGGCGCTGTACTGTACATGGCAGCCCTCTGATCCGGCCCCCCTAGCATGTGTGTGTTGTACAATCACTTGTGTGTATCCGGGGGGGATCCGTGATGGGTTAAATGCAGAGAAATATTTTCACTAGGTGCTCTGTGCATGGGTGTGACAATAAAGTATAAATTATTATTATTATTCCATTTACTTTCTGTAAAGCATCAGTTCCACTGGCAGCAATATTAGTATAATAATAATAATAGTATTTCCGCCTATGTCACGAGTACTCATTACTAATTTAATGAGAGTGCTCGAACAGGGAAATCAGGTCAAATGCACACCCCTAGTTCCTGGTTGACTCTTGACCATCCTGACCAATTTTCTCTCGGCAGCAGGTGATAGCTTCTGTTTTCTTCCTGATCGTGGCAGTGACACAATTGTTTTGTAGAAATCATTGGAAACTCAAGACTGCTATGACATGCATGTTCTTTCCAAGTGTATGTAAACTTTTGATCACAACTGTATATGTGTGTGCGTGTTTGAGATGTGGTGTGTTTTCATAGAGTTGTCTACCACAGCCCAGAGGGAAGTGAGGTTTGGTGCTGAAACAGAGCCTATGGTCATGAGATGAGGCAGGGCCCTCCACCTGTAGCTCACACACCCTGAGGGGCAGAGGAACAGGTTCTACAAATATTCTCTACACTCTACAATATTTTTATTTTCACTGTTATTGTTTTTCTCCACACTTGATATCCTGGCTGTAAACATGATATCTACAGTGGAGAAACAACTGCATGATTGCCTCATTTCATATAAAAATATTTGAATGATAAGACAACAGCACAACCAAACCTAGCTTCTGGGGCTGCTCTCTCTACATGGCTGGCCCCTACCATCAAATAAAAAAACAAAGTCTGTGGTGTTGGAGGGCAGTGCAAATTACTTTGAGCATGTGGCCTGGCAGAACATGAAGAGGGCCTCCACTGATGTAGCTCACGCTGAGTTCGAGGGCTGCCTGTGGCCCCAGTCCAAACCCTCTGCTCTCTATATCACAGCATGCGCCATGCACTTTGAACTGTAGTTCAGCCCCCTTACTGTGTGTGTGTTTTTTATTTTTTTTGTGGACACAGGTATGCTTTTGTGCGTGCTTTTTTAAAATGTGTGGTTGTAGCGAGAGAGAAACAGGGCAAGTGATCATATGGAGGCTCATTTGTTTGTGTTCTACGGAAACCTCGTACTCTCCAAAGAATAAACTCCAGAAACAAAGGTTACTTTGTCCATTTACAATGGCTAGGTGTGCTTCCTGGTTCGTGAAACATCTTTACACATGGGAGTCAACAGTCAAAGTAGTCAGTTACTGTAAAAGTAGTGCACAAAAAGAGGGATGCAGATCTGTATTCATTTGGTGTGTTGGAGAGAGAAGAGTAGAAGGAGATTTTTATGTTTCGAGGCAGCATGTGACAACTCCATTCTCTATGGACTGTGTTCCTTGCCGGGGCTTAAATCTCTTATTGAATGGAGTGTCTTAGCTCAGTTGATGTCACCAGGAAATTATGTTTATTCGTTCTAAGAATAAATGCGTAAGAATCCGCTCTAGTTCTGTGATGGGCTACAGTGTTTTTTATTTATTTATTATTATTATAATTCTTTCAGCTATGCTATGTTCTGCTTTATTGGTATTCTTTCTCACATTATGATTTACATTATGCATATTGTATTGGGAAAAAAATACTCTGCTTCTCTGCCAAGATGTAACCCAAACATATTTATTGTCTGAGTGGAAGACAGAAACATTCCCCATGAGGACTGTCATATTGTCCCAAAATTGTATATGAATGGAACCAGATTGTTAAAATGTATTTAGAAGTGCTGCAGTTGTAAAAATAACATAATAATCTGAGTGTGATTGGCTTGGTTAATCTTTGTTGCTATAGAGTGAAGGCAGAGCCGTGCCTGCCACCATATGAGACAGGTCCTGCATCAAACCATAATGCAGTCTACATCCTTGGCTTTAATTGTTATTGTGTTTCAAACTCGTCAGAAAATGATTTTTCAATGACAAACTAACTGCATGGGGTAGGAATCAATAGGGACCTCACAATTTGATCATTAAGTCACGTTACAGTTCAGTTAAACAATTATTTGTCAATATGTCATGATGTTAAACTGCAATATATTGTGATTCTTATTTTTTTGCAAATTGACATTTGAAATAATACCTCTAAGAAGATAACTGTACACCTCACTACCTTTTTTTGTAGTGTAAGTGTTTGTCAATAGAATGTAAAACAAGTCTATATGGAGAGAATAAGCAGGACCATATTGAGTCATAGCACACTACAGTAGACCACACACAAAATGAACAAGGGTTTCACATTAGGGGCTACGTAAGTTCTGCTACATTTACTACATTGAAAAGAGCCCACATAAAAATATAATGCATACTTGGTATGTTGTTGAGCGCTGGTTCACTACGTTGTATGGGCGTCTTTTCGACCTTTCAATAGGCCAGGGGAAGTTTTGCAACCTATTGAAAAGTTCGCAAAACTGACATGTGATTCCTCTCATTTTTAGTATTCCCACAATGCTTGAGCTGTGTGTGACTCAGCTTGTAATATGGCTGTTATCGACTTCTTTCTTGATACAGGAGGCTTGTTGAAAACATTAACATTTTGTGGACTTAATGTCACCCGTTTGATTACATAAACTACTTTTGTATTACAAATAAATGTCTCAAGCAGTTATTTTTTGTTTTAGCCAAGGTTGATGTGTGTAATTGGGTCAATTTTCCATCACCAAAAGTATTTTTCTAGTAAATTTTGCACAACGCTCAAACAACTAAAAACGGATGTTGAAGGCCATTGTTAACCACAGAGATACTTTCAGACAGAATGGATTTGTATTGTCCTATTGCAGTGTTCACAGTATTAATTTCATCCTCTCTCTCCAGGTGTGGCCTCTGGTCTGCAGATCACGTCCACCGGGCCGACGTCCATAGAGAAGGCCAGCGGTCAGAGTGTGAAGCTGGATTGCCAGTTCACTCTGGCCCCAGAAGACTCTGGACCGCTGGATATCGAATGGAGCTTGCTGGCCTCTGACAACCAGAAAGAGGACAAAGTGGTATGTGTAGATGCATAAAACCTTGAAAGTGTTATTTCAAATGTAGCATTTGGTAGTACAATTTGGCAGTAATCTGGTGCTTAACTACTTTTATTGTCATTTGAACAGTGTTAGAAGAAGTCAAGCTTTGTTCTTGCCTTTTGTTAGCTAACTGAATGGAACTTCTCCAGTCTGGTCTCCTGTGTGTGGCTCTGGAAAAACTTTCACACACTCCTCAACATTGCCATAAAAAGAGCAGTTAATGTTTAACTTGTTGCATAGGTTTAAAGCCCTATAAAGTCCCTCACATGGTCAGAATGTGTGTGGTTTGGCGCTAACCTGTTTGTGGGTGTGCGTGTGTGTGTGTGATGCAAGAGATGAAATGCAATACATATTCTCTGCTAGGCGTGTATTTTCTTGTTGTTAATGCGTTACATTGTGAGAAAGTAAACATGCAAGGCGAAAGTAACCTGAGCCACATGTATTTCTATTGAGCATCTGTCTCAATAGAGCTCCCACAGACACACAGTGGGAATGATGGGAACTCTCTTTATCCTAGCCAGTGTCCTCCCTTTCCAGCATGGCCCTCAGCCATGAGCTTCACAGGAACTCCTCATGCCCTCGGGGCCTTCACAGCCATAGACACAGACTCTCGCCATGGATCATTCCAGTGGTGCGGTGTTCTCCTGTGGATCACCACTCCCCACCCCTCACCACGCCTCCTCATCCCTTTCCTCCTCTCTCTTTTCTCTAACTGTGTCCCGGGGCCTTAGGTTTTTTTGGCCGCATATGAAAAATGGGTCAGGAGCTGATCATTAGGCTTCTCTGTCTAGCTCTCTCTTACACACCCTAACTTCCTCTCTCCCCACTTACCCACCCACCCAGCCTTGTCCGACTCCTCACCCAGGCAGAGCTCCATCCTCCATCCTCTGGGCATTGCTCTCTCCATTGTCTGGAATTCCACAAGATGGGACCCAATTGCACCCATCTATTTGTTTTTGACCTACTTTGTTTTTATTCAGAATTGGAACCACTGATCATTAACTGGAAGAGTGGGGAAAGAGGGGGGTGGGTTAATTTAGTAATGGTATGGTATGATAAAGCCTTTATTGTACTGTCAGTTTGTGTTTTCAGTGTCTTGATGACTCCAAGTGAATACAGAGTTCAATGTGGGTGGTTCCCTATTAGAGCCTCTCGTGACTGCATGCAGCTGTAGAAATATATTGAATGTTCCAAAGTTGAGTCCAGTTTCATGGTGTATTTTCTTTATTTTGTGCCACGCCGCTGAAGCCCATTTTCACAACCCTTACTGTCACCAGACCTTTCTAGAAATGTATAACAGACAAACATCTCTTTCTGAACAGGTTTGTTCTCATTGACCCCTTAGATTTTGCTTGCTATATACAGATACTCAGATTCATATAGTCTTAGACCGATATGATGTCATGTGCATAGTAAATTCTTGGTAATTAGTGGTCTATTAATTCCAAGTGGCTGCTTAGTGTATGTGACCGTGCCCAATAGGATTAGGCTGGTTTGCTAGGACCAAGTCTACTAGGCTGGACAAGGAAATGAGGAGGAAGGCTAAAATGTATAACCAAATTTATAATTCAGTCCTATTCTAATGGGGAATCGTGCTCCTCTTCATCTGACATAGCCCACATATCATCAGGGTCTTTTTGAGGGTGACGAAGCATAGATAATGCGGGTTGCTTTGTTTGGCTTAAAAGAGAATCCAGGCATGCCTACAGCAACAGTCATTTGCATTTGGTTCTCATGGTTGGGCTACAGATTGGCTGAAAGTAGGGTGTGCCCTGGATATTTACCACCACTGTGATGACAGTGAGCAAAACAATTATGAAAACCAAATCTCAATTGTGTGAATAGGATGGGGATTCGCATACAAAAATAACTTGTGCATTGGTTGATCCCATCACTTGTTTTGTCCTTGAACAAAGCAGTGGAGCCATTTGTTTGCTGAAGTCATTGTAACATGAATTTGGATTTGTTGACAAAACCTTGGAGGATTTGGACGTAAACCCCGAACACTGTTTGGCGAAAATTGTCTTGTGATGATTGAGCTTCCTTATAGCCATGTTTTGTTGCATTCTCTCCAGCCACAGCGACGAAGGGCACTTAATCCATTTTCAGGTAGTGATTCTGCTTTAACCTTGAGAAGCAGTTTGGAGCAGAGCTGTTTCTGTGAAATCATGTGGCAGCTTCACTTCAGTCATTCAAGTTAAAAGCCTCTATGGGAGCACAATGACACAACACTGCTCTCTCCTAGCGGCAGGTTGTTTTAGAGTATACAGGTGTCGCAGCATTCTGCTTTGCCTCTCAAATTATCCTCGCCCCTCCCTCTTCCCTGGGCACCAGCATCACATGACAATGACCTCATCTTTACATGTGTCCCATGGAAATAAACCTAGCCAACTCTCCGCTGGCTCTGGCTGTCTGGCTCCTACCTATCACTACAATAGAGGTATTTTATCTCTGCAGCACAATCTGTCCATGGAGACTGCCCAGGCCAGGTGGCGATAGTAACATTGAGTGTCCTACCTGTTATGAAACACCTCACATAGACAACGGCGTTCCTCTGTCCTTTCCAGCCCCGCCAGCTTGTCTAGTCATTTGCCCTTTTGATTTTCATTACCTAGGCTTTTTATGGGATTTTTTTTCATTGGACCATTGTGATTCACAAGGTTATCATGCACCGTTTTTGCTAGAGGTGGGTGTGTGTGTGCATGCACTCACATCTTTGTGCATCTGAAGTGTTTTAGCCTGAGTGAGAGTTCTTGTCTGTCTGTGCCTGGGGCAATTTAATTTCCTCCCCTCTGCGGTCTCATCTCGATGTTATTACTGCTGATGTTCTGATCCCCGCTGAAGTTTGAGGGATATATTTTCCCTCCCCTGAGAACCAGGTGGAATGTTACCCGCATTACCTGTTTACATGGCTAATATGTACAAGATGTACATGGCACGCCTGCCTTGGAGCTCCAGAAACAAGCCTTCCAGTTGGAAACGGAGCAGAACCCCACTGACTCCGTTTCCCTTTGTTTTACTCCTCCCTTCCTCCCTTTGAGGGCTCTGCCTCCTCTGATGGGTTCATTATGCTTCCTCTCCTCCTGCCATGTTCAGTTTTTCCTCTCTCCTCCACTCCACCCAGGGGTATTGCCGTGCATACGCCTGATGTTGATCGTGGCACAGAAAAGCCTGTTGACGACTGTCTCCATGGAAATAGGGAAGAATATGCCCATGTCTAATGAGGGAGAATTAGAACTCTTTTCATTGTTTTGGTTTTCCCTTCCCCTCCTTTTTCTTGTGTTTTTGTTACTACTACTACTATGAGGCTTCTTGTTCGCTGCACCTGGCCTTCATCTCCTGCCATTTCCTTGTTGCCTTCAACGCCAGACAGAGAGAGAGAGGGTGAGGGTGGGGGTGGGGGTCTAGAACTGGGGCTGCGGCTCTGTGTTGACACAGAAGGTGTTGATTTGACTCCACAGTGGAGGCTTTGTTTGTTTCAGGTCCATACCTCTGCAGCACAGAAAGGGCAAAACAGCACAGACTGGCTGCCAGACTGAAGGGCGTTGGGGAGATAAAAGAGAAACTACTTGCTACTACCTTTCTCTTTCTGATATTTTTGTTGGTTCAGTGAGCAAGGACTGTCATTTCAAGGCCTTTGTTATGTATGTTAGAAGGCCTTGCATTTTTATAAACAGATAAGTGAGATACATTACATTATTCTGAGTAAACACAAACTCTAACCCTTCTACTTCCCTTCCATATCCAGGTGATCCTGTACTCAGGTGACAGGGCCTACGAGGACTACTATCTTGCCTTGAAGGGTCGCGCCCACTTCAATGCAGCCGACCCCAAGAATGGCGACGCCTCCATCAACCTGACAGGCCTGAAGTCGTCTGACACAGGCACCTACCTGTGCAAGGTGAAGAAGGCTCCTGGCATTCACAGCAGGAAGATACTGCTGACTGTCATGGGTGAGTGGAACCGTCGCTATAGCAGGACGATCGACTTCACCGTCTGGATGCTGAAAATGTGGTGTGGTGCTAGTAGTAGTTTTTTTGTCACATGGTGAAACACTCTGCACCAAATCAAATGCCCTTTGCCCTCCCTGGCTGTTTTGATGTTATCCCCTCTAAAACCTTCCAGAGGCTGTGGAGCATTGCCCCCTTTGTGATACAAGTCTGTATTAATGTCTCAAATTATAATACTGATTATTTTCACTAAATATTACTAATTACTACTAATTAGTCAATTATTTTAGAATTTTCTTTATCATAATTATGATTTCATTTCATCTTATCTTTTTGACTATCTTCAACTACAGCGCACATTCTAAATTAAATGGATATTTCAATATTGTTGATATGCCAATATCTTATCATGTTAATACTTCAGATAATGTGAATTGTAGAAATTAAAATCATGACATGATTAATTGTGCAGCCATAATTCACACCATAATTTTAAAGGCATAGTTAATTGATCCAAATACTCTGAAATAAAACAAATACTTTTCAGAGGTAGTCATTGAAATGAAAGTGTTTTTAAAATATGTGTCAAAACCTTAGCAACAGAGTCTGGTTTTGACCTATACACTCAGCAGGCTTTTTATTGTACAGGGTGAGACGGGTGACACATCAGAGTTGTATAAGCCAGCTTCACTCCCTAGGCAAACACTTAGAGACACTCACGCACACTGGCCTTACTGGTCAGTCAACTGACTTTACGTCGAAAGTGAAATTGCCTCCCGAAACTCCTGGTATTTGCATATGGTGTCAGCGTTATGGGATAAATTCCACATTGTGGCGTTATCAAATTAGTTTCACCTAGCATGAGCTTTAGAAAATGGCGGGTGCTCTTGTTGACATGATATCATTATGAGATTGTGTGCAAAGTCACTGCACTGCACCAACAAGCTCAACCAGGAAGACTTCAGGTATTGAAAAGAAAAAAACAGGTTTCTCAGCAGTAGTGTTGTTGCACCACTAAGCTTTTTCTCAAGTCTAATGAAGGAGATGAATGGCCAGAGATTGTCTGAGCGGTGGCTGTGGGCATTAGCTGACTAGACAGGCATTGACACTGCTCTTGGGCAGGCTACATTACATCAAGACTGTATTTGACCGGAAAACATCACCCAAACACTAGTCACCTCATAAGTCACCACAGCTACATGCACTTTAAGTCACTTGTGTACTTGCTGTGAAGCCTGCTCCTCCCTGCAATAGCCCCACATTCCTCATCAGTAAGAAACGTTGAGGTGGCTAGCTGCTACCTGAGGATTTATAGGTTGAAACAATTGTTGATTACAATACCTGATAAATATTGGTATACTGGTGAATTGGTTTTAATTGTTTCCATCATGAACAGACTCCTTCAACAGAAGTTTGGATAAAATGTTGATGCACTCATGCATGAAAATCGTTTTCACATCTTTCACAATATATTTGGTAAATCTCATGATATTGTAGTGGAAAATAACCCTCACAATATTGTTGAAGTTTTTCATTTCCATCAATGTTGAGACGAACCAATTCTGTACAAAAGTTTAACTAATAGTAAATCGGCTCCTGTCTTGAAGTAACAATGTCCCCTCTATCTCTCTCCTCTTTATCTATCATACATGATCATTCTAGGCCCACTGGTATATTTTGTCATATCTACTGTCATGGCACTGTTACTCTGACTTTTGCAATCCTTATTTTGGTTGCTTGTAATTTTTGTAATCTGGGAAGTTAAGCTTTTTCCAATGATGCAGTCATTGTAAGTTGCTGTGGATAAGAGCGTCCGATAAATTACTATAATGTAAATGCAACTCGCCTTGTGGCTGAACTGCAGACAGAAAGTTTGACCTTACCCTGTAGCGTGTGTGTGAGAGAGATAGCTTGAGGTTACAGAGGCTGACAGGCTGTTGGCTATTGACCCCAGGGGCAGGGGTGTTCTTGGCGGGGAAACAGTGACAAGGAGAAGGGAGGACATCTTGCCTGCTCTGCATTTTACCTTCAGGTTGATCTTGTCATGCAGTAGATGGTCTCAAGAACAGGAGGGACAAGTATGCCTGTGTGCGCCCACATACACGTGTGTCAAACTATACACTGTGTGTATCCCTCATTGTGTATTCTCTTTTGGTTGCGGCTGGACAGTGAAGTTAACAGAAGGAGAGCACCCACCTGCAATCCCGCACTGCACATCAGCAGCTCCCACAACTATTCACCATCTCTGACTGGACCTCATCTCAACAGCCAATCACTTTAGCTCTGCCAAACGAGTCCAAACAACCCTCATGGCGTCCACGATCTCACTGCAGAGCTCAACAGCCAATCTCTTTTAGTCCGTCTACGACATTAGTGCCCACTAGTCGGTCACATTTCACTTTACCATTCAACAATCGGTCGTCATTCTTTCGAGCAGTCTGCCTCCTAACCGCAATGAATACCAAAATCTAGCTATCCCTTTCCACTTATCTCGTCCATAGTATAGCCTTGTGCAACTCGTAAATCTTTTATATTCTAACAGAGCCAAGTCGCCCCTATCGCGCTCCCCTTTATCTATCAGTGGTCCTCCAGCCTCTGTAGTCGCTCTCTTCTTTGACCTCATCTTTCAAACAAATAAATCTGCCCTGTCTCATCGGACAGCAGTCCTAATGCGAGAAGCTGCGTGTCACAAGCCCTTGAATGTGTCGAGTTGACTTTCACCTTTAAAAGAGGCATTCAAAATGTCATGGCTCTCTGACATTTACTGCGTTTTGTGTGATGCGTGTGTGACACAACGCCAGCAAAGAGCAGACCAGTGAGTTAGGAGCTACACAGCCTTGGTCCCCATCACTCTTCTATCCGTTCATCGCCACTCGCTTCATTTTCCCCTCTCTCTTTGTGTCTCTCCCTCTGTCCTTACCCCCATGTGTGTTTATTAGATTAGTAGGAGCGCTGTCTGTCTGGTGTTAATCCTTACAGTTGTACCTGATAAGCCCACAACCCCCGGTTCTGATCTGGACAGCCCCACTCCAGGGGTTTGTTGTTACAGCATCATGATGTCAGCTTTCTGGCAATGAGCACACAGTACAGAGTTGGATCTAGGGATTGTGGCCTCACATTCTCTCTATCCACACCTCCCCCTCATTGGCTCTACCTCTCTCTCCCTCCCCTCCCCTTTACTCAACGCCTGGCTGACTGTGCGTCTGCCCTTTGCATTTCACTGGAGTTGGTCTGCTTTTAATTTGGGGCTCTTTGTTTTTCGAATTCCCTCATCTCATCTCCTGCCAACACACCGACTGAAGGAGGAGCGTTTGCACACATTTACCTTTCACATAGAAAGCTCTGCCCCTATCCTTTACCCTGAACGTTACGTGTGTGTGTGGGTCTGTTGGTCAGCCTGTCGGCACACATCTCTGTCCTTCATTGCCATTATCCTGACTTGAGTGACAGCACCTGTAATGACAGCAGCTGTATCAATTACTCTGATTACTGTTCTCATTATGCTGATGACTGCTGCTTTGAGGAAGGGGGAAATCAACCTCAGGAATACACACACACATACACACCCTGCCCACAGTGTGAGATTAAGAAATATGGGGTTGTGGGGAGGGTGACTGTTGTTCCAAGCTAATGTGGCCACCTGGGTTTGTCT
>OMOT01027121.1:324-28671 GCA_900312575.1 Acanthochaenus luetkenii | reverse complement strand
CTCCGGGCCCCCCTAGCATGTGTGTGTTGTGCAATTACTTGTGTGTATCCGGGGGGGATCCGTGATGGGTTAAATGCAGAGAATAATTTCACTAAGTGTGTGCGGTGCTCTGTGCATGTGTGTGACAATAAAGGATAAATTATTAGGGGTGAGATTATTAGATTATTAGGGTGACAGTGACTCAAAAGGGGGCACCATTGGATCTACATCATACCTATGCACCATGATGTACATAAGAAGCAACATTTGAATGATTGCAATAACTTTTTGATATAAACAGTGTGGGCCGCAAATAGTGGTGCTGCACTGTGTGTATTTATGCTTTATTCTATGTTTCACTGTATGTGCAGCCCCTATGGGTAGTATCTCGTCTATGGAGGTGAACGTGGACATGTTGGAGCAGATGGACCTGATGGACATCTCTGACCAGGAGGCCCTTGACGTCTTCCTCAACTCAGGCTCTGGAGCAGATGAGGGAGCGCTGGCTTCCCCACTACCAGGTACACTGGTTCCCTAAAGGCTACAGAGGACCCGCCTCCACTGTGGGTTTCAGAATGTCTCTCTTCCAATAATTTTTCACCCATTAACACGTGGCTAAAAATTTACCATTCGACTCAGAATGTCATATGGCTCATAACCGATAAACACCCAGGATGTTTTTCATTATATTTTAACAATCATCGTTTTTTACATCAGGTACAAATCATATGTCATTCTGAGTCTACAGGTACGTTTTAGAACGTTTTAATGGGCAAAAGTATAATTGTATTATTATTATTATTTTATTGTATGACAGTTTGGGTTTACTGGCAAATGTATGGCACCACTTGAAACCAGCTTTTGTAAAGAGTGATTGGCAAAAACAATTATTGAAACCACAAAGTTATGATTTCTGTATTTTGGTTTAGTGTATTACCTCATGGAAAATCAGATATAGCATAAGGCCATAAGCAGAGATCTCATCTCTTCTCATTTAGTTTAATCTCATTTTATCAATTTACTACTTACAAGCAAATTACTTTGACAGTAGCGCATGAACTTAGGACTTTCCCATTACATAATCAGATCTCCCGTTCTTCACAAAAACAGCACTGGTATTGGTACTGAGCGACTGTCCACGCATGTTTTCTTAAGACAAATGCGTCAGTCACTCTTTACATGCATCATGTTGTTTGTCTCGTTTATTTTGTTGTTTTTATAGTCTAAGGCGCCCTGATGACTGTCACCAATAACACAGACAGGAGAGTCATTAGAGAAAAGTGAGTGATTGATAGCAGCAGTGGATTTTTCAAGCTCACCGCTGTTTGTTGTCACCGCTGCAGTAATCCCCAGATTTGTGTATTGACGATTAGAGACTGTACAGCCTAATGAAATAATTGCCACTGACAGAACAGGAATGGACAAGCACTAATTGCTTCTGTCTACTCTCTCTCCCTCCGCAGAGGGAGAAGACGAGGATGAAGACGAGGAGGATGAGGACGCAGAGGTTGTATACCGGGAGCGTGTACCTTTAAAACGGCAAAGCGAAGTGCATGGGAGGTCAAAATATCGCATGTCCTCTACTTCATCCGGTTCCACTGACACCGGTGGGGGCGGAGCCGACACGCCTGTGATCCAATCAGATGACGAAGAAGTCCATGCCGACACACTGCTGCTGACCTCTGTTCCCCGAACCAGGGATGAAGAGACAGAGGAAGAGGAAGAGGAGGAGAGATGCCTTGTAACTTCATCTTCATAAAGACAGTGTTTTACTCCCTGTAGAAATACCCAGAGAGGGGTTCAATAATCAGAGATCTCTCTCTCTCTCTCTGTCTCTCTCCCTATTTGCATTCCTCTCACTAAGAGGAAACCCTCGCATGGTTGACTCAGTTGTGGTTTGCTGTGTCTTAATGCCTCTTTTGATTATGTTTGTATTCTTTATTACTAATCCCCTGCAAACATGCTGTAAGCGCTACTATCTGTTCCTCTTTGCAGCTGTATGTACTTGTCTGGTTAACCACTTGCCATTGGTGTCTCAAGTATTTTTACTGCACATGAAAGGCAGGTCTCCACTGAACAGGAATCTGAAGTATAACTGCATTATAAATAGTCATCCCACTTACACGCACTCACAGGCAGTGGCTGAAGTGGATTGACTGGATTTTCTACCTTGGTTTCTGTTGTTGTCTTAAGGCAGCTTCCGTCCTGCTCATTTTGTGTCTTTGAAGCACAAGTGTCAGACATGTGTGAGAGTGGTGTTTAGATGTAGTGTAAACACAATCATAACCTTACACAGCTATTCCTATCGTTACACCAAGTTCAAGTTCATTTATTTATATAGCGCTTTATCACAAGCATGTCTAAAGGACTTGAAGGAAAATGAGCCAAATTAGATCGAACTGAACAACAACAATCAATGGAATTACAGAATAATTTAAGACAAACACAGGGAAACAGAACAGAGCACAAGACATACAATAGACATTTTTAGCAGGACATAGCAAGCCAACCTATTCTACAAGGCCTAAACTACCCGGCACCACCAACCTTAGACCCTCGAGGCCTGCAAGGGAAAAACTTCCAAGAAACTTATTAGGGGAAAAATGGAAGAAACCTTGGGTGGGCCAAGTCAAAGAGGAATCCCCCACCAGGATGGCTGAGCGTGCAGTAGGTGCCGACAGTAACACAGGCGGTGACAGTGACGTGGGAAACAGATACGGCGAGGCAGAGAGACGGTTGGCCCCCACCTCATGGATACACCCCAGCGCCATCCTGCTCTGAAGCAGCAGTATCAAACTGCAGCTTGTTTGGCCTACTGTTTCAAGTTCAAGTTTCCACTTGATTTTTCCCAATGAGAAACTGGCTTCACAACAAGTATCAAAAACAACATGAAATAAAAACAGAAGACTAACAGGCTCATATATTGTCACTAACTGTGCTAGACACAGAATAAAATATCAAGTCTTGACTCCTTAGTGGCTGAATGAGCGACGTGACCCACAATCTGACTGGGCTGAACATCCAGTTTTCATCAGTAGAAGGCAGGAATGAGGCACAATGAGTAAAACCCAACATGAGTTGTATTTTGTTTTACAGTAAACTCTGTCCCAAGGCCTTCAATGGTCTGATTGCCAAACTGATGTTACTGTTGTCCTGTGCTCATAATGAAATATATATATTCCTCCGAGAGCAATCAACCATTAGCACCTAGAAGAATGTTGAGCATGTGGCAACTTTCAAAACAGTCGCTTGACAGTGGAAGATGTGTATAACCTCTCTCTTCCTCATTTGAACATCTTGCCATGAGTTAAATAAAATGGACAAATTCCTATACTTGTGTTCCTCTTGTTGTTCTTCCTCTTATGTGTCCACTACTGTCTCTCCATTGCTCACTGGCTCTTGGTTTCTCTCCTGGCTCCACACATACTGCCATTTCCTGCAGCAGTCTTGCCACCCTCGGAGGCCAAGTCTTCTTTTCTGTTGTTACCAAAACTGAGTTTTGCTCAGTTTTTAAGAAAGAAACGAGAGAAAATGAACGGAATGCTAAACATGTGTAATGTGTTTTACGAGAGTAACGTTTCCTTACAGCCGAGAGCTGCTCTTTCTGAAGCCCAGCATTGTATGTGACTATATATACATTTAGGAGGTTAGGGATAAAATAATTTCCCCACGGGGAACATCAAGTATCATATATAATATAGAAAACAATATATTATATTTTCATTGGGGCTAGAGCCTCTGGGTCTGCAAGCGAACATGGAATTTGCCTACAGCTTAAACAAGTCTGGAGCTGTCATCATGTGATTTGGGCATAATTATACGGAGGAGCAATGACCGCTTCATCTTGCCAAGCGCTTATTCAAATCAGGCACTTCATCACACATGTGAAGTTAACATGAAGTTAACACTGAGTCTTGCATTTATTACAATATTCCCACACTGTGAAGATACTGACTAGAAGAGCAGGTATAGGATGCATAAAAACAGAATATGATAATCAGGAGTACGGAGATGAGAACACAAACAATTCTGAGGAAAGTGAACATTCAAAGTGGTATATAGTGGATAACCTGTTGTAATATCAGGTGAGTGAAGGACAAAAGCACATGTCAAGTGATGACAAGTGAACGTTAATACAAAAACAAAGGACAGTGTGTGCCCAATTATCAAGCAGTTATGTGATCAGTTTGGGTGGATGTCTCTGCCCGGTCTTTGATGTGAAATGATTGAATGAATAGTCCTTCAAATGTTTGGGCACAGTTCACATCAAACATCTGAACACATAGTAAACAAAATAGTGAGGCAAACATGAAAGCACGCCATCGCTCAAAAGAAGCTTCTTGGCACGTCAGGCAGGTGTGATTAAAAAATAAGGTACAATTAAATGTCTCATAAAACATTTGTACAATTTTTAGGTGGCACGGAGTACAGAAGTACAGAAAGGCATTATGAACCATGTCGGCTCATAAGATGGCGCGAAACAGCAGTTGTTGGAATCCGAGGACCCTAAGTGGCTCTTGAGGTGTTTCCAGTGGTTCCAGTAAAAAAAGAGGAATAGCTCATTCCATTGACGTAGTTCACTACAATTTGACTCACTCAACATAATAGCAGAATGTATAAGATTGTCTATTTTTGTCAGAAATGTCCCTCTCTTCACTCTTCGGTACTAAATCATAACTAATATATTAGTTTTTCCTCGGATGAGGTTCTTTGGGACACAAATGGGGGTCCATTGGGGTTTTATGTATGTTTATTTTGGTTCCCTCTGGCCTAAACCATTTCATTGGCTTTTTAGAAATATGAATCTAGTATTTGCCTGTTGCTCCATGCCAGCCTCACCTTGGGCGGGAACTGTGCCACCCACAACTTAAGTGTTATGGTTAATAGATGACAGCCATGCTCATGTAGAAAGAGTGGCTCCAAAAATCTGCCTTATAATAGTGACTTAAGCAGACGGGACACGGTCCCATTGTTACTACTTACAGGAATAGACAATTTCTTCGGCTTGTTTTGTGTAATTTGATCCTTTGACTCTTTGAGCCTTTGGGGATGTGTGACACACACACACACACACACATACACACACAGGAAGAAAGCAAAGGGGAGGGAGAGAGAATGTGGATACCTCACAACTGGTTTGATGAGTGTGGTTTGACTGATTCATACGAGTGGATTTTAACTACTAGTTGTTTCAGATTGTGATTCTTATATTCACTCTTGTGTTTTATAGCTTTTATTGTCTGAAATATGTTATATGTTCTCTGTCTGTAACATGTTAATTTTACTGCTGCCTGTCTTGGCGAGGACATTCTTGAAAAATAGATATTTAATCTCAACGAGGCTTTTTCCTAAGGTTCATTCAATAAATAAATGGCTGTCATGTAGCGCAGACATTAATAAGACATGGTAAGCCGAGCTGGAGGGGTAGTGTGCACCTGAGCCAAGCCGCTTCTCAGCGAGTCCTGAGTAAACTTGGCAGTACCAGTTATCATAAACATTCTCACACACTAGTAATTATAATAAAAACACACCTATAGATTGTCCTGGGATGTACACACGTCACCTTCAATAAATTGAACACGCACTCACGCAAACAGATACACACACACACACACCCACACACACACACACAGTACATGCATGAACAAACAAGCCAGTGTCAAGTGAGACCAACCTGTTGCCTGGAGGCATTGTGGGCTGGCCTCTCTGTATGCTCCTGTGTGCTGTTGACTCCATCAGAGCACTCCCAGTCTCCCGAGGACAGCAAGCAGAATGGACAAGATGAGGACCACGTCTTTGCTTTTGTTGATGGTAGGCACGAAATGCAGAATTATCTACAGCCTTTGAGTAAGGACTTATTCTGTGTGAATGTACAAAAGTTAGAACAGCTTCAACAATTCGGAAGAAAAAAAAACGGTGTGGTCCCGTGCAGTCACAGATGCATTTCAACATTTCCTCCTCGTAAAAGATTTGGTTTTGAGAGAGTGAACGGCTTCTTACTTGTAACCTTGTAAACATCAGTACAGAATGTCTACAATTGAAATGTACTGTATGTATTTGCTATAAAATGCTAATCTAATTCTATCAGCTAAACATTATGCAGGCGAATGCGGATTCATGAAGTCGTCAATCAAAACCAGTCCTGTGCATTATATTAAGTAGAAAAATAAACCTAAACAAACCAAAACCTGAAAACCAATCATCTTGGCAAGGCCGTTGGTGTAGCGTAAAGACTGCTACCAAATGGTCTTGTGCCAGTCAGTTCATGAATGAACCCGTTTTCCAAAAGGTTGATGTAATTATTTCATCTAGAATTATTTTCAAGCACGATAATATGCCTTGGCAAGGTATTATGATTTATTTCTAAAACATTGAGTGACATTTTAGTTGAAACAATTTTAATAATTGCTCCCAGTGCTTGGTTGGACTAGCCTGGATGTCCGGGTTGGCAGGTTTGAAGCCAGTTCAGTGGTTTCCATTGTGGCAGGCAAACATCATCAATCACAAAAAAGTGTATACTGTATGGATACATGGTCGTGGTCTACATGTGGTAACATTAACGATAACTTTTATGATTTTTTTGCTTACAAATACAAAGTATTTGTGGTTGTTGATGTGTGCTGGACCGATACACATTGCTACTGAATGTGGTTTTGTAGATGTGTTTTTGACCACTGGACATACAGGTTTGGCCAACATGTCATATGGGTCTGATTGCCTTGGTCACTGTTTGCCTGTCAGACTACTTTCATGAACGTCTTACAAATATCTAAATGGGTGTTATTTACTGTACCACACCCTCGCCTCAATCTGTCACGCCAAAGATGTAAAGCTAAATTAAAGGCATGGGTTAGAACAATCATAGACAAAGAACAAAACACGAATAACAGCAAATAAAAATGTCAGAAAAAGTCAGAGAGACAGGAAGGCAGACAGTAAGACAGACAGACACCAACCACAGGACAAAAACACCAGAGTAAAAAAAAAAGATATACACAAAACACTAAAGGAGAGATTGAGTGTGAAAAACAAACTGCGATAAGAGGAACCGTTAGTTATGTTGGTGATAACAGGCCAGGCTCACTTTGTTAGCATGGTACAAATCTAATTTCTAAGAACACGTATGCGTTGAAATTAATACGCCCTTTTAATGTTTTCAGTGATAATATGAAAGAATATGAATGTCAGCTTTCTATGTTGTTGTAGGTCGCCATGACAACAGCCCTGGCAGAGACCCTTGGCGGCGACCACAAAATGAGCAAGCGTGAAAAGCGGGTAATGATTTCAAAGAGAGATTGTATTGCATCTAATAGAAATAATAATTGAAATATAAATACAAATAATAACATGGTCCCCATCTTCAATCGCCATTTTCCATGCAACAGGAACTTTTGCTGCGCTTCAAAAGAAGATGGGTTTTGTCCACCATTGAAGTAGTAGAGGAAGACCCTGGACCATTCCCCAAACCAATCACACAAGTAAAGTCATCCTTGATTTCACAAATGGCTTGTTACCACACTGCAGATCAAATACAGATCAATGTGACAGCTCAGCATCCCTCATTCTGATCTACAGTCTTGAACCGACCTGGCCAGGCCCAGCGTACAGACAATAACAGCACTATTGTGTGTGTCTACTCACTAGATGTACAACGACAGGAAAGTAAACGAAAAAAACCTGAACAAGTTTCGTTTAACTGGGATGGGTGTGACTGAGGTGCCAATGGGCGTGTTCTCCATCGATGAGAACACTGGGACAGTCTACGTCCACAAGTCTATCGACAGGGAGAAATATAAGCTCTTCCATGTAAGTTAATATAGGATTATTGGTCCTACTCATAGATAAATTATTAGAAATGATCAGAAATATTTTTACATGTATACCTTTACTCACAGATCAGGTTTGATATCTTGGACAGAGTGAGCAGCAAGCCAGTAGACAGGACACTAGCTTTTGATGTGGAAGTAAAGGACATCAATGACAACGCACCTTTCTTTGACCACCCTGTTATGAGAGCCAGTGTGAAGGAGAATATGCGAGAAGGTGAGCAAAGGCTACAGTTGGCGTAAAAGATCTTCTGCCTGCAGTCACTGAGTATCCCACATCACAGACACGACAACACAAAACAGCCTTTCTGATTCAACAATATACTTGAGTCTCTCTTAAAACAGCACATTTGAACCGCTTGATTTTGGAAACAAAATGAAATGCAACACCTGGCATATACAGTATACACAGACAACACACGCACACAGCATATATAGCTATATGTTCAGGAGTTCTCTTGGGGTCTAGAGGGTTACATTGAGAAGTGAGGAAATAATGACTCATGCAACCGAAAGGGTTGACGGAAACGACGTGAACTTCGGCTCCCTATTGTCATACTCCATACTTGTGCTTTTTCTTTCCAATTCCCATTCCCCGCCTCTTTATACCACCTTCCCTCCTCTCCTGTGCGGCCACATTCCTCAACTAAGGATACTTGCCGGTGCAGATGCAAACCTGGGACAAGGATGAGGAGTATACAATTAACTCCACTGTCACCATCAGTGTGGTTTCGCAGGAGCCCAAAGAGCCCAAGATCAATGTGGCGCAAGCTGCTGGCACCAGAATGGGACAACTCACCTTTGTGGGATGCTTTGACTATGACGTGAGACTCAATGACATATGTATATATATATATATATGTATATCAGTGGGCAGGTGCACACGCACACTGATTTGTCAATGTAATATCTCAAATATAATATTTTACATATGTTTCAGAAAGCAAATGTGTACAAAATCATTGTTGAAGCAAAAGATCATGGACTACCACCCCTCTCCTCCACTGCCACGGTCAATCTCATTATTACTGACTCAAACACTCATGCACCTACCTTCAAGGAAAGGAAGGTAAGTGTTGTATTTTGTATTTTTATGTTTTTCATTTAACCTACTGTATAATTATTGACCAGTAAAGTGTTTGATTTAGAACAAGCAAAACATTATTTCTTAAAGTGATGTGGGGTGTTAAAGATTTAAAAAATGTTCTGCCTATCCAGTACCACGGTCAGGTGTTGGAAATGAACATCAACAAGGAAGTTTTGAGAGTCGCGGTGGAGGACAAAGACAAACCTAACACCCCTGGCTGGCGGGCTAAATACTTTTTCATAAAAGGGAATGAGGAGGCAAACTACAAAATTGAGACTGACCCCGAGACCAATGACGGTATTCTGACCATTATAAAGGTCATTCCGCTTTCCTCACTCTAAAAGCCATTTGATTGATTCACAACGGGCCAAGTTGAGTATGTATCAGCCCATCCAAGTTCTAACCATTTATCATTTTGTTTGCTCTCCAGGGGAAGGATTTTGAGAGGACAACTTTAACCACCCTGCAGATCGGAGTAAAGAACGAGGAACCCCTATTTATATGTAACGTTAAGTCAACCAAGGGCGCAGGGGCAACAGTCCCACCTCCACCCTCTGATTCAGTCGATATCTCAATCAAAGTGATTGATGTCAATGACCCGCCTGTGTTTGACAAGGTTGTGACTGACTTGTACCGGAGGGAAGAGGAGGAGCCAGGGAAGGTGCTGTACAAGCCAAAGGTTACTGACGTCGACTCTAATGTATCCAGCATCAGGTTGGTGACTGCATACATGCCTACTGACCTCATCCCTACTGCGGCCATTTTGAACTTAACATCACACTCGGGGTGGGAAACTTCAACACTTAAGTGGGGATTTCAGGTAGACCACGGGGGAAGTTAGGTCGTTTTCCAGCTGGTTGGCTACTGACTAGATTCCAGTAGCTAAGTTATAGTGGGCCAAATATATGACCTTAAAATGTGAACCCATAACCCGCTGGATTCTTGAGATCCATTTGTTGCTTTATGTTTTTCAGTGGAGAGTGAAATGATAAATGTTTGTCTGATTCCCGATATTTGCGTGATGTGAAGTTTAGTACACAACAGCAGGAGGTAGTTTCCCACCCCTGTGACCTACATATCGAATAACCTCCATTGTTGTTTTATAGCAACAGGAAAATGAAATGTGCAGTAAACCTTGGATTACCCGCAGATCCAATTCAATGTAGTGTTGTTGGATTTGCCCCTTTTTTTAAACGGCTTCATTCTCCAATTTCTCCAATTGTGATCAGGTATGAGCTGCTTCAAGATCCAGCTGATTGGGTAACCATCGATAAGAAAACGGGGCAAATCACATCAGTTAAGAGGATGGACCGAGAGTCACCCTTTGTCGACGAGAACAACAATTACTCGATCCTGATCGTTGCCATGGATGATGGTATGAAAGAACTGTACACTGAAGTGAAACAAGCTAAACAATAGGGTACGTTGGTAAATGAGATATGAGTCAAACTAAAACGCGTGACTGTAACACTGCAAATGTGATATTTGCTACGTTTCCAAGGGGAGCCTTCAGCCACGGCTACAAGCACCATCCTGGTCCACCTGAGGGATATCAATGACAACCTTCCTAAACTGATCCACCAAGACATTGTTATGTGTGTAAACAAGGTCAACAAGATCATGGTGCCAGTAGAGGACTCAGACGCCCCTCCTTTCAGTGGGGCCTTTACCTTCTTCCTGGGGGGCGATGACAAAACACTGAAGGAGCTATGGAAACTAGACCCTGCCACTGGTTAGTGCATACCTTCCTCCCTTGCTCATAACTTACTGCCTTCGTGGGAAGTGACTGGCTCCTGTTGTAGGTCGTGTCGATCAAAGCGGAGGCTTCATTTGCGTCCTCTCTCTGCGTCCCTCTCTAGGTGAGGCGGGTGGGCTTGTAAGCCTGAAGAGCCTTCCGTACGGTAACTACTCCGTGCCCCTGGTGATTCAGGACCAACAGGGCGAGGCGGGGCAGGACACGTTGGTGGTGGTGGTGTGTGACTGTGCAGGAGGAGACGTGTGTCGTGCGACACTGCCGCGCACATCCAGCCTTGGGGCACCTGGCATTGCACTGATCTTCGCAGCACTGCTCATATTTTTGTGTGAGTGTTGCAACCAGAAATAGTGGAGGAAATATGCCATTTCACATTACCAAAACCATACAGCTATTTCAGAGTACACTCCAAAATCTGTAGCACTATGTCAACAAAATACAAATACACTTTTTTAGGAAACCCAGCTATTCAAGAAGTTTACGCCAAGATGTCATTTAACTATAAGGGGGCTGAAGAATGAGAAGATTCGTCATTTACAACCATATATTCCTGATGTGGCAATTCATAGATCAAACTACATGTGCACACGTTTACTCAGGGTCATTTTGATATGTGTCCGCAGTATTGCTGCTTGTCTTTATGTGCGAGTGTGGAAAGAAGTTCAAGCTCATCCCTATCGTGCAGGACGAGGGCAACCAGACCCTCATCAAGTACAATGAGGAAGGAGGTGGCTCCGCATGCAAGGTGTGTTGGTGGGCGATTGTGCACGTGTGTAAGGGAGAGAGAGAGGGGGGAGAGAGATAGAGATAGAGAGAGAGAGAGAGACAGAGAGAGAGAGAGGGGGGAAAGATAGAGAGAGGGGGGATCACGTTACTTTACCTTTAACATTGTGGGCATTTAGTTGATGCTATTATTGAGAGCGACTTATGATAGGTGCAAACAATAGAAGATGTGGATTTTGTGTCACTGCAAGTAGCCTAGTAAGAAAGAAGTGCAAAATTACTCTTCAAATTGCTTTATCGACACATTTGTTTCTCTTTTCCCTATCTTAACCTCGTACATTATCTTGCTCTCCTTCAATCACCCTGCTTCAATGATTTTGACTAGCGACTACTCCCCTCTCCTCTGTTCCAGGCAGAGCCCACCCTCCTCCTGACTTCTTCCAACTGTGTAACTGTGACGGATGGACAAAAGCAGGCCACCATGCAGGTACATGGAACAAAATGTGTTCTCTCCTCCTTCGGCGTCTCATTCCCCCGCTTGTGGTTGCCTTTTGTGTCACAGCAAGGCCTTAGGTGTGTGTCCTTAGCGTGCGCTCGGTCTCAGGGTGTGTGTCTGGGGTGACACTAGAGGCCTAGATATAGAAACCATAGTAATCCCTGAAATGTGGGGCTCCCAGTCCTATGGAAAGGAATGCATGACAACTACAATCCGTGTGATCAATAACCTCTTGTCTATCTACCTGAACGGATGAGAGGTGAATAGGTGTGTGAGTTAAGACTTTGTTGTTAGTGTGTATTGGGCAAACATACACAATAATGGAGTTTGTACAGGTCCATATAACAAGTATTGTCATGCTGAACCATTTGTTAGCTTACAGGGTTAACCTTTAACAGTAGTGGGACACAACTCAAAGACATTTTGCACTGCTCTAAATACCTGCAGGAAATCTGGCAGAACATTGTAGTGTGCCTTTCAACGTGCGATAACTGTTCGGTGTATACCGGACGATATATACGTTCAAGGAGTTGATTGAAATCTAATGTCACCACTGCAGTATTTTCAGGTGCTGACAAAGTACATTTTGTTCAGGAAGTTGACCTAAGCTAGAAGCAGGGATTACCATTTGCAATTCCCTTTTACATATTTTTTAGAATGTCTTGTCAAATGCTGCAGACAAAAATACTTCACATTTGTATTACACATCTGTAAGCTTTATTAATTTGCTCTGCTTGACTAGATGTCTCAGATGCCTTTGGTAATGACCCAGGACACTCAGATCTACCAAAGCTCAGGGCGCAGCCTGGTGAGTAACGGGTGCCTGCATGTATAGTTTCTGTCTTCTTTGAGATTCTACGAGACAAACGATTTATGACAGGAGATTTAAAGGAATGTTGAAATTATTTCACATTTCACAAAGTCAGCATGTTGAGTTTATATGTCATTTTCAGTTAGATGAAGTGGTGGGCGCAGATATAATATGACATGAAATATCTATAGTACACAAAGGGGCAAGCTAGCAAGTACTTTGGAAAACTACAAATGACAATGGATTAAAAGGTTTAAGAGCCGGGGGGAAATCAGGTTGAAATACTATTACACTGTGCTGAAGTAAGGTGGGTAAGGCTGAAGATAGATTCACTACTCAGCAGGAGCAACACCTAATTATATAATATCAGTCGAGGATCAGCACTGCCTGTTGCTATCCTCTGCTATGCTCCTCCTCCCTACTTTAATCTGACTGTATATCCCCTGCAGATGAACTCTCAAATGACCTCCATGGGCGGTTATCAGCAAAGAGTGGGCGAGGCCAGTGAAACTCTGAGAAGCCAGGGAGGGCGGAGCATGGTGAGTGATTAGTGCCTCCCTTACATCCACAAGAGGGCCTCATAACCTTTTCTTTTAACGTTACATGAACAACACCGTCTATAGCACAGCCAGAGCATATCCCGTGTTTCCCATTGGAACATGTGGATTAGTCACACATCTCCAGATATGTTAAACTGGGAAAAATGAGACTGTAATAGTGTTTATTTCCTCACGTTCAGTACTCAACGTGGACTACAAACAGGATGAACTCCTACCGGGTAAGTGATGCTGTTCATTGCTTCCGTTTTTCTAGTGAGTATAGAGGCAAGATAAACCTCATTAACTGCTCTTTCTTAGTGCACAAGTGGTATTATACATATATCCTCCTCTTTATGAACAGAATGCTTCATCAAGCTACTCCTGCTCCTCCAACCTGCTGTCGCATCAACACGTTGCAGACCACATAGACAGGGTAAGCAGCACACAGGGAGCTGATGGTGTGTTTTGCGGGCCAAACGGGTGATGGAACAGCGCCAGACGTGCTATGTGAATCCCTTTTATAAGGCACCTAATCTTTACTGATGCATTCAACTGCAAGTTACTAAAGAACTGATATTGTATAACACTGAATGTCATGTCACAAAATGACCATGAGGATATTTGCCTAGGCTTTTAGCAACGAGAGAAGAGGTTCAAGGCCATAACATACTATCATGCATCCAGACTGAATATGGCAATTTTAAATAGATTCTTTAGATGTGCTGTGGTATGACCTGTCTTTGACTAAATGACCCCTACAGTTCTGTTTTTGACTCCTCAATTCCACAGAGGCTGCATGAGCTTGATGGAAACCACGTGAATTACCCAGTGTACCAACCCTATGAGTATGCCCACGAGGGACAGGGCAGCAAGTGCCAGTCACTGGACAAACTGTCACTCAGCAACTTGGGAGATGACATGGAGTTTCTGAATGATCTGGGGCCAAAGTTCAAGACTTTGGGAGGCATCTGTCAGCAGACAATGCAGGAAAAGAACCCACAGCTTTAAACAACCTCGCTGAACTGGAATTTTCATATCAATTAACTCCATCATCGTTCCATGCTCAAAGTGATTATGGTCCGATCAATCTCAGGATCATACCATTTTTGGTTTGCTTGGATTTTGTACTTTCAATTGTGGACTTCAGCTGAGCATCTCACATGTTTAGAGCCAGATATATTGGCTTTAATCCATGAAACAAGGATGATTGAAAGCCTATATTTTTTCTTGCTTGAAGACGAATGATGAAATGAATGCACTGCACAAACTGCATCACGCAATTCATAGTTTGTTTTGACTGTGACTGGGTGTGTTTGCTTGGTTGCTACTTGCTGCTTTAAGCTCTATAGTCACCACGTCTCGGTGCTTTCAACAGCACGTCATTTGTAGCTCTACTGGTTTTATTTGAACAACATTATTTTTGATGTAAAGCTTTTTTTGTTTTGTTTCTTATAACATTTCTAACTTAATGGAAGTTTCACCATCGAGGTTGGGATTTTCCATACGAAATCAGATTTATTTTTATTCCCACCAATCTGCTTTCCAAGGAATCTGTAGTCCTTGTAATCTTGGATAAGAGAAGATGGAGAAGACCAGGATAAATCTGACTGGATTAAATCATTAGCTGACGAGAGAATGGTGTTGTTCCTGCTGACCACAGGTGGTTGACCTCTGTACACCTCTGTGGCCTGCTGTTGTTTATCTGGTAACATGGTGGTATGGAAATAACATATGTCTTGTTACAATACTTACAGTAACTCATTCATATATATTTTATATTTCTGTCTTTGCTTTGCTCATTTTTTATTATATAAATGAACAAATTGGCATTTTCTGCTTTCATTGATGAAATTACCTAAAACATCCCACTGACTTACACTAGCATCACTAGCCATGAGTAACAGATAGGCTGGTGCCAAACTTGGGTTTGAAAACGTTGTGCCCTACAAGGAATAGCTCTACATCAGGTCAATATGCATGATCTTGACGTCTATGGATAGACAAGAACTTAGATAATTAATTCCCAGTGTCAGTAGCATTTGTTTGACTGTTGTTTGACATTCTGACTGTTACTATGTCAGAGTAAACTCAGATAAACCAAAGGAGAAACCTACATTTTAATCCTCGCCTACAATTGCCTAAATTAGACAATGGATAACACCATGGCAGCAATGATCCAATGTACAGAGATGCCACTGAATCTATTCAGCAAATCCTTGACTACCACTGTATCAAAGTAGATAGAAATATAACAAAACACGTAGATTCTACAAAGGTTTTTAGTGATGATAGGTCCAGGCGGGTACCCAAGTGTGCCAAATATTATTTTTTTACCTCTTGGAAGGGAATCTGGCTGCAAAGTGTTACTCATTTCCACTACACAATGACATTTCTTCATCATTGTAAATGTTAAAAAACAAACAAAACAATACAAAAGCCCTTGTGTTTACGCAGGACTACAACTCCCACAAGCTTTCGGCAAAAAGGCCATAACCTCTCAATAGATGGAAAGACAAGACAGTGTATTATCATGGAGGCATAGGCAATCCAGAGCTCTCTACAAAACAAGCCTCATGGCATCCATCTTGGTCGGGGAGGCATCTGGCTAGACTGCAAATGACAACGAAAGCGTAAGTAAACGATATTAGTTGCTTTGGATTACAATTGCATTGGGAATGAAATAATGAGCCGAGATTGTGCCACGTGGACTGCAAAATGTGAAGTTTGGCTGCGTATTTGCTGTGGGGCTGACACGAGTTGTTTAGCTCGGGATATTCTATGCTTGGTAGCAATTGAATCAGTAGGGTGTCAGGTTTCATTTCATACCTGACAAGGCGTCATGGAGCGAGCAGAGTATTTTTTCCAGCTGCGTTGGAATGCTACCCCTTTGTCCCTTGCATTTTGAGGGCTTTTATTTTAGAACACAAATATTTTGATTATTGCCTATCAGACATTGTTTGGACAAAATACACCTGAGAGTGTTGTTTTGGTGGCTTTAGGTCCCCATCCTTTAGAAACATTTGTAAAAAAAAAAGAAAAAAGCAACTTACTGTACTGTGAAACAACTTACTGTGCAATGCAATAAATGTAATCGCAGAGGGTAATAACTATTGATAAAAGCATGAAAACTATACACAACTGTGTTAAGTGTGTTAAGACCAAGTTTTTAACCAGGGTAACTAATTGTATGCATTACTTATTACTTTTTTTTACACTCAGATCTAATAAATATCTGTTCAGGATGCTGACTGTTGACTCAATAAGATTAAAAAGGCTAAAGGTTAGTTTTGATGACATTAACCCACTGAAGTTACCGCTCAGAGCGTAACCATTTTGATCTAGAAATGTTTGAACACAACCTAGACGATTGTATGGCAAATTGCAGAAGAGGGAGAGGTTATGGTTGTAATCCCTCTGTAAACGGCTGCTGAAAGAGACACATACCCTTCGGCCTGTTCCCACTCAGGCTTGAAGTGGTGGAACTTGTTATTTGATTCATGTCAGTAACAAACAGAGAAGATAGACGTGGTTGAGGTTTGGCAAGTAGAGTAATATCAAACCCGAAACTCTGAGACCTGACTTGACCCACGGGACAAACCACGAGAATCTATGGTAGTTCTTCCTCTAGGCTGATTCTAAACCTTTGGTACTGTACAGTAAACCTTTGCAGCATGTGTGTCTTAATGACCCTAAACCTCTGGCCAGCCTTCTGTCTCATTGAGATCACACACAGGTTTGAACCTACCAAGCTGGGTATTGTCCAACGACAGGTTTGTCATTTTGTTGCAACTGGCGGAGACATGATCCAATCAAAACTGGTGGCAAATGGTTTCACAGCCACCTTTCTTCCGTGCAAAATGAAGAGCCACACCCTCTTTAGGTACAGCATGTGGCCGGCTGGAACACATAACTCCTATTGCACAAAGACGCTGTTTCCAGTCTTACACAAGCTGATTGCCGTGCCACACAGCACTGTGCTTCCTTTGTTTGTGAGGTTTTTAAGTAGAGGGTGAACACTTCTATCCGTTCTGATTCACCAAGTCTTATCTTCTTGTATTACATGCAGTTTCATTTAATTGGGGTTTGAGTTGTTAACAGGCAACTATGAAGATACCGTATGAGTTAAATGTGCCTCTCAATCTCAACGGAATAACTACTAACGAATAATAACAGAATAACTAATAACTGTAGGCAGTGGAACTACTTCAGTGACTAGGATAAACTCTTGGATTGAACAGATGGGTGATGTGTAAAAAAGCGCTGGGATAACTGCTTCACCTGCAACAAACAATTTGCGTGCAGGACTTGCCCCCTTCATAGTTTGTTTCAGAGGATTAAGATAACAGGAAATAACCAACCCTAGGTGTGTGTAAGTGCATTCCAAGCATTCTATAGCCTCTTGTGCCTCACACCATTTTGTCACCTTCCTAAAATAAGTCACTTCTTTTACATTTGGTTCAGTTTTTCTCACACCTTGAAAATATGACTTATTTTAAGAAGGTGACAATTGTATACATTGTCTCCCTACTGTAATGCACCGTAAGGTAATCCGTTGACCAGCCTCACAACTCTTTAAGATCTGCTCATGCCAGCAGGGAACGGATTGTTAGAATTAGGCTACAACGTTATGAACAAATAATAAACGTAACTTGGAAAATGGAAACTCACTTCTTCTCTTTTTTTTTTACGAATAATGAATTAAATATTTGACTGTGCAGTCCCATGTGCCTCACATCTCTTTCAGGCTCATGACTGCAGGGAACTGACTGTCAAATGAAATACACGTAAAACATTGGACATACACATACATACTGTAGGACGTACACATAGAGCATACACACAGGACATACAGAACAGTACGCAGGGTAAGCTAGTCTATTCATACACATGGACCACACCTCTTTCAAATCTGATCATGCCAGTATGAAACAGGTTGTTGTTTTTAGGATTAGGCTTTGACTTTTGAACAAATGGCGAATTAAGGCATCAGAATACATGGAAATAGTCCACTACTTTTCTGTATTGACCAATCCAACAAGTGTTTTGGATGACTGACTACATGGATTATTAGTATTACTATTATTATTATTATTATACATTGGCCAAAGAGTGGGCTGTCACAGTTGATGTCAGTCAGTGAGGCAGCCAACAGGCTCCGAAAAGCTGCCTTGTTCCTGGCAGAGAGAAAGTCATTACATACTACTAGCAAATTGTAATTAGCTCTAAATAGTACTTGGTAGCTGTATCCTCGTAAAATATTCATTCATCCCCTCATAGGAGAAATCCCCCTCAGGACTAATGTCAGGGCTCAATTGTTGCACTTCTGGTAGGCTGATCCAAATTGAGACATTGTATTTTCCCTTTAGTCCTCAGAAATGAAACATATGAAACCTATGAATTTATGAAATCATCTTAAACACACAAAACAAGCAAACACACACACACACACACACACACACACACACACATACACACAGTGTACTCTACTCTGTCTGTACACACCCAGATGCTGTAAGGTTTCTGAATCTCCAGGCTGAACCTATCAGGTGAGTGTGAGATCACGTATTCAACTCTTGCCCTCCCACTCATGTATACTGCAGCCAAAGCCCATATTAGCCTGCAGTTGCACTTCCATTCAGGTGCATTCAAGAAAAATTCTCCATTCTCTGAGACTTTGGACTAACTTATTCCATGACAACATATCATCTGGATATAATATGGAGATAATATCTGTCAGTCTTCTCATGATGCTGGTAAGCGCTAATCTTACATAGGATTCTTTCTGAACAAAAGGTTCACGTGCACTTACAGCATGATTGATAGTGCAAAATGCATACGTATGTTTTGTACATTTAAACTCCAGAACTTAAAACCTTGATTAATAAAAAAATGTTACACAGACCACAGACTAGATCTTCTTTATTTGAGAGATATTGAATTACAATGTTGAATATGTCTCACTTTTGGGGTGAGGTTTTTTTCTTCTATCAAATGCAATGAAGGGTGTTTTGAAAATGTATAGCAGGAAAGATACATTCAAGTTCAATTTCAAAGTTCATGTATATATAATGTATTTACTTTCAAAACCATGCAAATAGGCAAGCAGGGAAAAGGTTAATTTTACATTTGGATGAACTGTTTTTTGACAAATGCGTCTATCTATGCGTCTGTAGAGTCTGGGAATCCACAGATCGTCTTCAGATATTTTGCAGCGACAGAAGAGAAACTGGATTATTGATTCCTTTTCTATTGAAGAAGAAAATAAAGGACCTTTCCCCTATAGGCTGGGCATGGTGAGTATCTACCAGACAGAATATCATAATGCATGGATGTGAACAATACATATGGGAAGACGCAGGCATGCAGAAATACAGACAGTCACCACAAAAGACACTGCTGTCGTGTTTTGACTTCCTACAGATTGAAGTTGAGAAGAAGTTCTCACTTATCAAACTGAGTGGTCAAGGTGTTGATAAGGATCCAAAGAACATATTCAAAATCAACAGTGAAACAGGAGAGATCACTGTCCATGGCAAAGTGGACTATGAGCAGTACGACAAACTTAAGGTTGGATGCAAATTATTAGGACGGTATCCACTACTGTTGTATATCATAGTGCCGCCTCCATGATCTCTTCTCACAATTCTGCTCTTCTCATATCTGTTGAATATCTATTTTCTATAATCTCATCTCAGTTTGTCCCTTTGCATTACAGCTGACATTTGAGGCATATGATCAACAGAGAAATCATGTAGACACACGACTAGGCATTGAGGTGCAGATTTTGGACATAAATGACCACCCTCCTATTTTTGAGACGCAAAAATACGAGGTCAGCCTACAAGAGTCAGACTCACAAGGTAACGTTTTATTCATTTTCAACTACAACATAAAAAGATGATGTAATATTTTACTGCTATTATCGTGAATTTATGATTTACATGAATCTAAATGTTTGCGAAACTCAAAATAATCCTGTTTTTCCCAATGCTGCCAGGCAAATTCTTGCTCACTGTTAAGGCGAGGGATAGAGATGACAGTACGACCAACAATGGCACATTTGATATGAGAATACTCTCCGTCACTCCTAACCCATCTGATGTGGAGTTCCACCTAAAGCAGAATGGTGAAACTGGAAGCATTGATTTTAAAGGGTGTCTGGACTATGAGGTGAGAGAAGTCGTTCTCAAATACAAATCTGTTGTGTCAAGATCTTAGCATTGCCATCTCCTGAAATGATTTAAAAGAAGAAGAAAATAATTTTTGGGGAAAAGACTGACGTTAATTTCTGAAAGTGATTGTGTGCTTGCTCCACCATCAGAAAGCAGAGAAATACACTATCCTAGTGGAGGCCAAAGATCATGGAGAAAAAATACAGCTCTCCAGCAGCTGCACTGTCATATTCAATATAGAAGACGGCAACAACAACCTCCCTGTCTTCACAGGACAAACTGTGAGCAATTACCTCTTTCCTCTCCTTTCTGGTACAGGTGTACGATCGTGTAAGACAATGATGCATTTTACCTAGAATTATGTATATTTCCATTTTGTTTCAGGGTCCAGGAAGGGTGAAGGAAAGAGAGGAAAACGTGCTTGTTTTGCGACTCCAAGTTTCAGACAAAGACACTAAAGGTACAGCAGCCTGGAGGGCTAAATATAAAATCCACGGAGACACAAACAACAACTTCAGAATCACTACTGATCCTGAGACAAATGACGGGCTCTTGTATGTGGAAAAGGTATTTTTGTTTTTGATCATACACATCTTTTCAAGCTACAGGTATAACTGCCAAAATAATGGAAACACCAAAATACACAGGTGTCTAAAAAGAGCATTGGACCACCGCAAGCTTCAGTGCATTTAGAAAACAATTCTGCATGTGTCTGGAACTATACTGGAGGTGTGCAACACCATTCCTCCACAAGAAATTAAATCATTCAGTGTTCGGACAACGGTGGTGGAAAGCACAGTCTCAGGCACAGCTCCGGGATCGTAGGTCATGGTAACGGGGACGGGTGGTGGACCAGTCACCATTCATGCCCTGTGGATGGGGGCATTGTCGTCCTTGAAGATTCCTCTCCCAGCAGGATTTAAATGCCTCTCCGAAGGATGAACGCGATCACTGAGATGTGATTCCATCCACTGATGCCCCTCGTTGATGATGCCTTTCCCTGACATCAACAGCATCACCTTAGTCACTGTTCCAGTTTTCATCGCTGACGCTCCCGCCAAAGTTATTGAGGTGTCCTTTTAAAACCACGGTAGCCAAAATAATGGGCAACTGGGTCTGCTATACATGAGGGCATGCAAATTGCTTATTTATTTTAGGAACCACACCTATGGAAACGCACCTGCTTTCAATATACTTTGTATCCCTCATTCACTCAAGTGTTTCCTTTATTTTTGGCAGTTATCTGTCGTCAATCACCTCATCCAAAGTGCTCTTACTTCGTGTTTTAATGATATATGTTAGCATTTGTTAGCAATATTAATGAAATTAAATTAGGCTAAAACATATCTCTGCACAAAGCAGATATAACATAGTTTCCTACCTTTTACACAAGTGTTTTAGACAGGACTGTCTTCCGATTCCAAAAATATTTCTTTCAGAAAAGTGCTTTTGGCCCCATTGACTGGATGAATTGCACCAGCAATGCTAACACACACTAAAGACAGACGACAAGTAAAACTGAGGGAGTGAGTGAGACTTAATAGACTGCTATTCCTTTAACCTGTTGATTAGGATGTTGATGAAGACATAAAATAATCACATTATTACATGAATTTTGACGTGTCTCTATACCAACATTCAATCCTCACTTCTTTTACAGCATCTGGACTACGAGACGGATTCTATGAAGAACTTGACTATCAGTGTAGAGAACGTAGCCCCTTATTACTCTTGCAAAGTTCGGGGTCGTCCCACCACTGGTCTTTGGGATGTAGTCACTATTGAGGGTGAGTCTGGAACAGGGCTTGTACTGCCTCTACCCACCCGCCATGTGACAGTGAGCGTGGAGGATGTCAACGACCCTCCCATCTTCACCTACGCGGTCAAAGATGTTCTGATGGAGGAGAACACTGCTGTGGGACATTATCTGGAGACGTTCACAGCCATAGACCTGGATGGCACCCATGCGAACAGCTTTGAGTAAGTCATAAAGACACTAGCTAGACGTTTATGTCACACAGCGCTATACGATTTAATATCTGCAAAAAAATCAAGCAGAGTTTCTTAATTATTAATTTGGATGTCAATGGAGAATCTGGATATTTGTAACAGACCATAAATGTATGTTATAGATACGTGAAAGGAGAGGATCCTGGTGATTGGATCAAAGTGGACTCCAAGACTGGAAGGATAACCACATCAAAGATCTTCGACCGAGAGTCACCCTTAGTGAAGGACAATATCTATAAAGTCACAATATGTGCTGTTGACAGTGGTATGACCCGGAGAATATGTTTACATATATGTTACACCTGCATATGCTACAGCAATCACGTTCTCTTTAGAATACATGAGAACAAAATCAACCATAAAATGAAAATGTACAATATGTGATTGCCAGGTGTGCCTCCAATGACGGGCACTGGAACCCTCAACATCCATCTGAAAGACCAAAATGACAACGTCCCAATCCTGGCTGTAAGCACCATCGACATGTGCCTCTCTGATGCGCCCTCACTGGCCAACATCACAGCCTTTGACCACGATGGAGAGCCCTATGGTGGACCTTTCCGTTTCAAGCTCCGAGGAGATGTCGAGGGCAAGTGGCGTATCGACCCTGACCACGGTAAGCGTTTGTTTCCGAAAAATCCATTGGGGTTCAAAAGTGATCATATAACAAGCATGTATAATATGAACGTCACTGCTGTTGAATCAGTCTCCTCTACATTAATGTTCATAATTGACATGTCACTATAAAATCCTCACCACCACCACTCACTCCACTGATTCATTTTGCATGTGCAGGTTACTCAGTCAGCCTAGTGAAAGAAAACACAGTTCATGTTGGACACCATGAGCTGCTGCTGGAAGTGTTTGACCTGCAGGGCCAATCTGCTGTCCGCAACCTGTCAGTCACTGTGTGTGACTGCTTAGACACAAAGATGCCCAACTGTCGCGTCCGCCGAGCCACTGGCTCCACAATGGGAGGAGGAGCAATTGGGATTCTTTTTATTGTCATACTACTCCTTCTAGGTAGGAGGCACGTCCATAACACATCCATTATATTCCAGAATACTATAACCCTATTGTGGGATGATACTGTGAAAAAACACAAACAACGAATGCCTCTTTTAGGACATAATACAGTATCATTCTTACTGCTGATTTGACTTGTGTTCAGTGTGTGGTGATATTCTTTATATCTCAGGCATTCTACTTTTGGCTCTTCTGTTGTCATGTAAGAGGGAGAGCAAGCTCATCCCAGATGAAGGTTCAGGAGAATATCTGATGACATGTAACACTGAGAGTCCCGGAAATGATTGCAAGGTTAATACATACAGTATATAATTAAAACGCATATAAAATTACCCATACCTGATTGTTGCTGTAATATGAAAACATTGGTGTTTTTCATTTTCTTCAACTAGAATTGGAAAATGACATGCATTTATGTGCTGAGAAAATTCAATAAACCCTAGGGCCTAACAGCAGCAGTATATAATTATTGTACTGTAATGGAACTATAACTGTGGGTTGTCGCTAAAATTAACAAGATTATCTTGAATTTAATTACAGGTGGTTTCACAGCACTTAAATCAAGGAGACACTCTAAAAGGGCAAAGAAACCAAACAACCTCTGAGTCTTCAACTATTAAGATTAAGCCAGTAAGTGATGCGAAATGTCCTCTAGATTCACTTAATAACAAGCCTATAAAGGCACATATCTCTCCATCTATTGTACAGTGACTTATTGCAACTCATTCAAGTTATATAGTATTTTACAAGTTATTGAAACGTGGTCATGTCTTGAACTGTTTTGTTTTCCAGTCAACAACTACGTCAGCAAGTATGGGAGCAGCACAAGCCCATTCAGAGTATTCCATGTACCAAGGACACAGTGTAGGAGGTGAACAGCGAGGGAACTCTATCCGCAGGGTACTGCAATCTTAAAATTGTCTATGTGGGATCTCAATATACACATTGTATACAAGTTTTTACAGTGTTCTCATCTTAGTTTGCAAATGTGTTGAAATTGATAATCAGCAGGCACATAGCAGCAATAATGTGTGTAGTTCACTTATTTATTGTTGTTGTTATTATTATTATTAGTAGTAACAATAATAATCATCATCATCATCATACTCATACTCATAATAATACATTACATTCAATTATATGACAGGTGGCTTTAAAGCAAGGAGAGGGTCAAAAAGGGCAGGAAATCCAAAGTGATGTTTGACGTCTAGTATAGCAAGCTCAAAAAGGCAGATGTATATCAGTCTATTGAACAGTGACATTTTGCAATGCATTAAGTTATAGAGTTTGTATAAATATATTTGTATAAAGTTTGTGTATAAATGTATAATGTATCCAAATTTCAATTTCCAGACAATGACTAAATCATCAAGTATGAGAGGACAAGCCTATTCAGAGTATTGCATGTACCAAGACCAGAGCCAAGGAGTTGGACGGTATCAGCAAGCAAACTCTATGCACAGGGTACTGCAGTATAAAAATGTCCCATTACCCTTCGAGCCCCGTTTCTGTGGCATATTGCACTTTTTACTATGAAATCACAAAATGGATTTACAAAGTCAATACAAACAATTCAGCTTTTCGAATGTTTGCAATTCTCAGTATCTGTCTTTATGCCCAAATAACTATTTGTTTCTGATCCCCCAGAGTTCAGTGAAAAACGGTAAATATTCTGCTTGGGGAGAGAACAATTATTTAAACACACATGAAGTCCTGCTCAAGGTACTAGGGCAGGTAATAAAGAGAATTTTATCAATTTTACTTGCGTAAAATGTAAGTTGTTTATTATCTAACTGCTTCTCCTTTTGATCATTTCCTCCTCTGCATAGACAATGTACACTCTCCAGGCACCGGGAGAGGAGCTGGGTGATTATGCTCCTTACTTCTATGCCGAGGAGGGAGACGCAGGGACCAACTCTGAGCTAGAGGCTATCTCCATCCCAGAGATCCCCTTTGACACAGACATGGTCTTGGACCTGGGTCCCAAATTCAACACGCTGGCCTCAATCTGCAGGCCTGATGCCACCACCTCCTAAGAAAAATGCCTGTGCAATGGAAGGACTCCTATGGAAGTGTGATCCAGCTAGGAAGTCCAAATTGGAGTCCATGGCAAACATTCAATCACAAAATTATATTTTTCATACAATTATCAATCCCAAAGTTCACCAATTATAACAGTGAATTGGTTACAACACAATTTGCTTTTATTGCCATAAAGGGTTTGGGCGACAATGGCTTTGGGTTATTGTTGACAGTAGTGACATTTAACCAGTCCAAAGTGGAATATGCTTCAATAATGTTGATTTACCACAAGGAATTAATGTTTTAACATTACAACATGTAAAGTCACAAAAAACATTTGTTCAGACAGTGGAGTCTAAAACAACTACTGTAGACATTTTTTCCCCCTCCAAAATTACCTGTAATCAACAAAACTTATCTGTATTATTGTTTAGTTTTAGGTTTGCTTAGTTTGTATTATGGATTAGAAGTTCTATTCCAGTGCCAGTGTCAAACATGCTATCTTTTTTGTGCACATAGTGACAGAAAAGTGTCTCTGGATGGTCATAGCAGGCATCAATGTATTAAAATGGCATTGATATAACAATGATAGTTGAGCTAACTCCATTAATTACTGTAGAGTTCTTAGACTAAACTGAAAACATTCATTTTGATATAAAATCAGTTGTTTTTGGAGGCAGATATATTAAGTTCAGTTCAGTTTCAGTTTTGTTTATTAAGATTGTTCATGTCTTGTTAATTTAGCTTTAGCTTTAGTATAGTAAGCTTGCTAAACACTTCAGAGCTATTGTTAGGGGTAGGCTAGTCTCTCTCTCTCTCTCTCTCCCTCTTTCTCCCTCTCTCTCTCTCTCCCTCTCTCTCCCTCTCTCTCTCCTCCCCTCCCTGTCTGTGATCACCCTTGAATGCTTTTGGCATATTGTGAATGTGTTTTGGTGTTTCAGGTGAAACTGTTTTGTTATTGTAGTGAGACTAAGTTGAGTTAGTGGGGCAGAATTACAATGCAACCATGTTATTATAAGTCATGGAACGATGGGCACGGCTGGCTGTGCTGACAGTCTGATGCTTACTGATTCAACTGATGAGGGGAACCATGATCTTGTTAAGCCGGTTTTGTGTTTGTGTGTGTGTGTGTGTGTGTGTGTGTGCATGTGTGCGTGTGTGCATGCCTGCATGTGTCTGTCCATGTATGCAAGAACAAGAAGAAAATAATGTATTGATGCATACTATATATGCAGTCTAAATTCTGTTACGTGCAGCCCATGCTGTAATTTCCTGTAATGAATTATGGTAATAAATCACACTGAAGCACTACTTGACAGCTGCCAGGACTCTACTGCTCTCTACACTACTTTTTTTTAAATTAATATATGTACTTGAAATTGTATTATTTTTTAACCAAAATATTTAACAACAGAGACAATACCGAGAAATAAAAATAACATAAAACTGAATCAAATCAAATACATACAAAGAAGTACCACGACTTAGTTAGATACTCCAATTCTGTTTGACCGACCGTTTTGCAGCTACACTGCATCTGTGCTTCTCAAAGTGGCATACTCCTTTCCACAGGAATCAATCCACTCTGTTTCCTACTCAGCAGCCCAACATTGGAGCTCCTCTGACTATAACAAAAGTCGCAGATGGCTCCAAATATCATAACAATGTTTTCATCTTATCATTTTTGTATTCTTCCCATCTATGCCATAGCTCCTTAAACAGTTTTGTCTTGTTTTTTATTTCAAAAGTTATTGTTTTCATTTTATATATTTCGTTGACAGTGTCCTTCCAGTTCTCAACTGTTGGTAGGTTTGGTTTCAGAGACTTTCTGATTATTTCTTTCATTATAGCTACTCTGATTATTTTTAGGAGATTTTGATCTCTTCTCTCCAGTGTTGTTATCTTCCCTCACATTCCCTGTTTATTTTTGTTTTAAGTATTACATTTATTGGGTATATTTATTATTATTATTTTATGCAAATCCCAGCCCTCAAAATACGACTCATTTTACGCTCCATTAACTTTTAAATACCGACCTCTTGTGGTTGTACGAATAATACCATATTCCCTAAAGCCATTCAGCCATGTATATTCAATGTATGCTTAATATCCTAATTATTTCTTAACTCAAAGGAGATTGAAAGACTTAAGAATTGCATTTCCAAAAATGATCTGTAATAACCAAAATGTTTGTGAATGATTAGTTAGTGATGAATAGTTTAAAACTATTTACCTCAATACATTTTATTTTATTTCATTTTTGTAATTGCACTGCATTGGCATCGTTGTGGGGAGAAAAACACACTTGTGTGATGTCTTTATAGAAATCTCAAACCACTGTTTCAATAAATCAATACAATGTGTGTTGTTTACTTGGGGCTGTAGCCAGCCTGGATGAACCAGTGGTAAGCAGATAGGACGCTGGGTGTGAGCTCCTGTTCCACCTGGAAGCCTTTCTGAGGGTAGTCCCGGATTCTCTCGACCACGCCTGGACAATATAGGACCAGAAAGAAAAAGCACATGTACAGAACAGCAAAAGAGGCGTAAAGCAGTCAACATCGATCAGATATACGGTAGTGCCGTTGAAAGACGAGTGATAGAGTACCAAGCATGTAACAGATGAGATCGGAGGCTGTGCCCACAGTGGGGTGGGGGTACGCAGAGATGCCCATCTGGGGAGAGGTCACGATAGCGTGTGTGAGCTCCGCCTGGTCAGGCCACTGACGCAGGAAGGTAGCATAAACCCGACGCTCCATGAAGGGCTGCTGCACCAGGATCACCCTGGAGGCTGTGGCGGAGGTGAGAAAGACACAAGTAGTATCAACATATTGATAAAACCGATGGCTCGATGAGTAAAGTGTATGTGAAGTTCCACGAGGTAATCGTTACAACCAAGGAGGCTC
>OMOT01027120.1:0-24837 GCA_900312575.1 Acanthochaenus luetkenii | reverse complement strand
ACTGCTTCACACAACAATCATATCTACAGATCTATGCTTGCATCTTCCAAGCCTTACAATCGTATAAAAGACAAAACCTTCCTTATTGTACTAAGGGAAGTACAGTACATTCCACGTTTGACCAGCAGGCTGCACACATTACTAAGTCAAAGGTCAGCAGGTCCCATTTCTTGGTGCAGGCAGCGCTCCTCAACCTCAACACGTTGCAGTGCCCACCAAACAAAGATATCATCCACAAGTCATTTCATCTAGCGGTTAGCCCTACATTCTCTATTCTGCAAGAAGCTGCATGTGGGATGAAAGAATTCCCCTCGTTTCCTCTACAGTTTCAATCGTTTCAGGGGCTTTTCTTGAAACGACAGTGGCGGTGTCTTGATAGAAGGCGGACCCCTGCACCGGATTCAACATAACGTCCTTCTGTTCAAGGAAAACGGCTGATTTACATTGGAAAACAAGTGGAATATATCAGGAATGATCAAACTAGATGAAATGACTTGTTAAGAGGGAACCTTTTTGGGGGTAATGCATACCTCTGTTGGCCGAGGATGGAACAAAAGTAAAAACCAAACCAGAGGCAAGATTAAAAAAAGAATATGGCCACCTACGGGTTTTTGCGAACGTATTTCAATCTGACGTCCTAAGTGCTAATTATGTGGTGGAGCCTCTCCCAGAGAGAGAGAACAAGTTATTTCAGGGGAAACCACAGCAGCTGCATTATACGTTGGGCTCGGCGAGCGCCGGTGGCTCGCCTGCATTTGGAGAGCGCACTGAGGTGCCACACCTGGACAGCCCTCCAGCCATGAGGCCTGAAGGCTTCTTCACCGTGTGGAGTTTGGGCGATACGGCCTTCGTTAGCGGTTGTTATTTTCTTCAGCTGTTGCAGGGTTTCCCCACCCTTTTGTCCTGTTCAGCCTCTTTCGTGAGTTCGGGGCCATCAGGCTGATTAAAACAAAAATTCATTTGATTGAGAAGGCAACGTTGAGGATGCAATTGATTGCCTATGTGCCGCTGGTCATCCTTAAATGCTCCGATATGTGCGAAATGATAGCATATGACAAGGTGACGTTTTTTAAGAAACCGTAGTAACCTGACATCTACGAATACAAAATAAAAAACAGACTTAAAATCGTATTTGTCTTAAAAGGGAAGTGAATAAAATCTGCCGATGCAGAGAGATACAGTGGATTATGAAAAACACCGAGCAACAATGAGATGCTGGTTCCTCCCATTTGATGCCCGAGGTATCTCTCTCTCTCTCTCTCTCTCTCCCACACACACACACACACACACACACACACACACACACACACACACACACACACACACAGGATTTGCTACAGTATGAAAATAACTAGCAGAAAATACAGTAGACACAGTAAAACGCTCCTCTTCACCAGTACGCATCAATAATGGTCAATTCAGTAACAAAGTAAAAGTGAATAGTCTGATGAGCTATATTTGTTTAGGTTGGTTGTGAAAAAAATCAGCGATGGTATTAAAGGGTAGGCTATGCCTACTGGTACGTCATGATGTAAGCGCTAAAAATACGCTGTTTACCAGAAAGTAATGGAATTTTGATACAAAAATACTATATGAGAATGGGAAAAACCCTTCACGTCAACCTCTGAATGGTCATTCTGAGTAGAAAATATGGGAACTTTCTGTGGGCTCTAATATCTCTGACCTGACCTGTAAAAACCACAGAAGTGTGTCAATGCAGCAACAAACATGACTTGTTGGTAGGCTACAATACAATTTACAATATCAGTTGAAACTTAAAATAACCGTTTTTGTTTCCTTTGCTCCTCAAAGTCATTCAGAAGAAGGTAGTAGTATTGCTGATGACTGATCATAAAGTACCTAACAGAAAAGAGAAGGAGCGCAACAACAACCGAGAGCACGATCGCCATCTTGAGGTTTCCAATGAATGCAACACGTGAATGCTTCCAAGTTGTAGCAATGAGAAGTCTCATCGTTCCGCTTCCTCCAATATGATGGGAACGCTGCATAATGAGTTGTAGCTTGAGAGGGGTCAGCTCAGTTAATCTAAACAAACAGTTAGTTTTGGCTTTGTTAGCAAGTTAATTATCTAGCAGGTTAATTTAGTAAAGCAACTAATGTTATTGCTAACATGCAACTACTAGCCACTACTAACGCTAGCTTCTACTAGATATGTTAGCTAGTGTGCAGAGTCAGAATGTTAGCAAGACAGTAGTCTTATGATACCAGACAATCAGACATCTCCATCTATACCAATCGTCTGGAGACTTTTGAATGAAATGTAGTTGCTAGAGCGGCGGAGAGAACAGCTGCTAACAAACCTACGTCTACTTTAGAAATCGACCGCCCTTACTTATGAAATGAGGCGCTCTCCCCATTCTCCTCCGTAGTGAAGCAAACCTGAGATATAGCTACAGTGAATCACTTTGTAACACAGAGCTTTTTAAAACATGTGTGTTGATGCCTCCTACTACAACATATTTCAAAATCAAAGCCAAATGCTTTTTAGATTGCTTATATGAAGTAGCCTCCCATACACTGACATATGGTAAAGTCAACCAAAAGGTTGACGGAAAGGAGGAGAACTTTGTGGAGGATATATTGTTTTGCAAAGCACTCGAAGGTAGGACCACCGGAAAAGACATTTATCTAATTTTAGATGAGGACATAGAGTTCACTGGTCTTGGTGTGTGGGTGTTTGCGCTGCTTTGAAAGAACTTAAAATGAACCACAGAGAATGCTTGCAAGTGGACAGTGATATGCGGATAACATGAACAAATCTGAAACCAAGAACTGACAAACTGTGTAAGAGCCCCTTCCCACCAAAGAGGATATACTTACAAGAGTAATACATTGAATAAAACAGGTGTGTGTGTGTGTGTTTGTGTCAAAATATGTGTTGAAAAAGTCTGAATCCTTATTTCTTCCATGTCTACTGTGCTGCCAATATGAAACACAAAAGGTGCCCCTATTTCTGTAAAGAATCCCCAGTCCATACTGCTGTTCTCCCATTCACAGTCCGTGGTGCAGCTCCAAGTTTAGTCTCTGGCTCTTTCATTTCTACCTTATTCACAAATCTAAACATCAAAGGAGTGGCACAGGGAATTCAATCATGGATGAGTAATCAGAAGTAACAGAGAGGGACATGTTCAGAATATAGTATCATGAGAAAAAGTGTGAGTACCTGCCGAGGAACAATAGATATTTCTGTGGAAACGTCAGTGTTCTATGTAAGAAATTCAGTGTTAAAGAGTTTGGTCTTGCCTGCAGCTCTACTTATGAACAGGACTGGCTGCTGTTGGTTGGCTGGGTGTTATTGATCGTAGGACTGTTCACTGACTCACTGTGCTTTCTGAATCATTTCGTCTTGAACTGTTTGTTTGCTCTCTTGTCTTCTTTCCTTGACTTTTGACTGTTTGCACTATAAACCTGAAAATCATTCAAAACAGGACTAATGGCTTAATTAGATCTCTCTGAAATCAGTTTTGCATTGAATTGCCCCGAGTCCTTTTTAGATGATTGAAAAGGCGCAGCACAAATAGTCCTATTTCGCAGTGACTTTGTTTTCATGAAATGTACCATTATTATGTTCTAAATATGTGTGGAATTGCCTTAATGAACAATCTGAACATTTTCCTGAACATTTTCCAGCTCAAAATAACCACACACACACACACACACACACACACACACACACACACACACACACATACACACACACAACTGCGCACAACCACAAAAGGATTGTAGTGGATGCAAAGGAACGCAAAAAGAGACTCTCTCTTGAAGATCACATCTTGGTGGCTATTTGGCTTTTAACCGTTTTTTCTTTTCCCCAAAAAAGCCTATAAAGATAGATCATTATTAATTTGAAAGCCTATTTGTAAAATTAAACACTCTCAGCAATAACAAAAAATACCTGGGGTGTTAGAAAATCAGTCAGAATCAGTATTACACAGACTAAACAAGTACGGTTTGACTGCACATGACTGATGCTGCACATTGTTACAGGAGATTGGAGGGTGCATGCACAGTCCTCTGCCATCAAGCAAACATTTCTGTTGTGCCTGACCCATATGAACATGGTCGTGTTCAAAACACTCAGGATGGTTTCAGTTACCTGTTCATGATTATAATGAATACAGTCAGAAGCATAACTGCCCACGAAGCCAGATGGATAGCTTAGTAAGATTTGTCTGTAAAACCTGCAACCTTTTTTTTTTTTATGATAAAGAGGGCAATGTTCTTATTAATCCGCACATTTCTCAGAGCCCTGCTGCAGACAGAATACACATACTCCCCTATTGTGAGATATGGGGATCCAGGCATTCCGTGTTATTCTAGAGGGCCTCATGGTCTAGTTTTTCAACAGGGGAAAGAAACGTGGCAGGCCTCTGTTTTGAAGACCCTTCCAGAAATCTCTCTGACCCTGGCCTTCCCCAACCAACTTCCTCTGGAGAAGACCCCCAAACAAATATTGTTATTCAAGTCTTTATAATATTCTGGTATAAATGGAAAATCGGGTTTGTGTCAGTGGTATGACAAAGCTTCGGAGCTTTCTACACGCACTACCTAACACGAGAGAGAGAGACGGACTGAAACGTTATGGATATTTTACTTCTTAACTGGTTGAAACAAGACCGAACAATTCATTGGACCTGGTTGTTATAATCCAGAACACAATCAAAATGACTCCCAAATTTCTGGCAGCCTGTTTGATATTTGTCGCCAGGTTGCCAAGCTCTTTTGCCAAGTTGAAATGTCGCATTTGGTGGGCCAAATGTAACAGCCTCATATGGATCATAATTAAGTTGAAGAAAGTTTCGAGACATGCAACATGAAATACCTGCCAGACAAACTGTAGGAGAATCCAGGCTGCTTGTTTCACTGGGTTATAACAATTAGATATAAGGACGCACAATGTGATGAAAGAAAGTCGTGCAGGAAACCCTCCTTCTGTCTGTCGTTGTGGGTTTGTTCAATGATCGGCCTCAGGACTTTGGTTCTCAGTGTTAGAGATTAACCACAGACAGCCTACTACAAAATATCCAGATCCGTTGGAATTATTAGCGATTTGGATCGCAAGAATTTTGCATGGGGATTCCCTTATACTGTAAAATAGAAGTAACCATAAAGCCCACAACTTTCAGTATAGCTATTGTTTAGTGTCTGTGTTTCTGTCTTGTGGTTGTAAAATGAGACCTGGAACATTCCACAGCTTCTTCTGTCACACCAGTAGTCCATTAGAGGCCCTTGAAATGGATATCCACCCTTCCTATCATAAAATGGTGGTATTACGCCATTAACATTACTGTCATTACCGGTTTAGCACTGAAATCAGACACAATATCAAAGTCTTTCGTAATGTGAAGACTGACGTATTAGACGATATCTTCATCAAGAAAGTACTTTTAAGATGTTATCATGTTATTTAAGTTTTCGTGAAAGATGTCTGATACTGTTACTTTAATCTACATAATCATCTAATCCTGAAGGGGAAATTACACAAAGCATGCAAGGCTTTGATACAACCTATATCTTTAAAGGAATGCACCAACTTTTGGGGAGTTTGGCCCATTGGTCACCATACCCAATGTGTCTCTAGTTGATAGCTCTGTCTGGTGCGCATGCTAACGCTTTAGCGTACAATATGTTAAGTAATAGTTAATCTTGCGAAGCCACGCCTCCATCTGAAGCTCACGGAGGTCTGGAGAAATTCAAGCAGCAACGGTTGGTTAGAAAAGGGCGGAGACGCTGTGGGCTGTTTCAAACCAATACAATTGCGCTAGTGCGGAGCATGGTGGTGGTGTTCACCTGTGTATTGTCCTACTAGCAACTAGTCCTGAAGTTCCTCTGAACTTCGACCAGCATATGCAGCGTCAATCCCTTTGGCCTTTTGAACGGTTTCCTGTTCCACCATTGTTGACCAACAATAAATCTAACTTTTTCCGTAGCCTGTTGGTAAACGCGTCAATACATCCCTGTCTTCAAGCTAAGAAGCAGTAAAGGCTTCATCGACTCAATTTGACGTCGAGAGCATACGTCTGACAAAACAGAAGCACATCTTAAGTCAAGGTTTTCATCCATTTTTATGTAGAGTAGCTATAAACTAAAAAAGGACAATTGTTTCTACCCAGCTAGAAAAACAAACCATAGGTGCTGTTTCCAGGGCGTTTGTTTTCAAACTTGGAGCCAATTCAATTGCTGCCTCTGGCTCCGCAAGGTCTCATTAGCCAACATTTTCTGACGAGAAGTTCTCCAGACCTCCATTAGTTTGAGACGGAGGTGTGGCTACACGAGATGACGTAATCATAGGCGAGTAGCATTATCCTTAAAGAAAAAACAAGAACTTAGATCATCGCCAAAACTGGATGGATACTTGATTTGAATGATGCATTCATATCTGCCAGGCTTGTTTAGGGGATTGGTAAAATAGACGTAAAATGAACGCACTTTCAGTGGCAGAAGATCGCTCTTCCCTTGAGACGTTACTTGTTTTGTTTACACAGGAAGTGAAGTTGCTGCTGACGTATTCACTAATGATGAAGATTGTGTTTTCAGAAGTTATGAATATGCAGGACATAGAATAAAAACCAGTACCAGCTTTGGATTACTAAAAGAATTATCTTCATACTGCTACTAGCCTACTATTACTTAACACAGTGTATGCTAAAACGTACAGAGCAATCTACGAGAGACAGACAGATGATTTTGGTGCCAATCCTCTCGTAAGACATTGGGCAAGGTGACCAATGGGCTGGAAAGTCGGTGTAGTCCTTTAAAGATGCAACTGTATGTGTTTTCTAAATCATGTAATCACAAAAATGTGCTTCCTGCTTTCATGCGGCCTAGTTGAAGAGCTCTCAATGTAGACTGGAAAGTTGCCTATCAAAAGCAGCAGGGAGGGGAAGGATGAGATAAGCTGATAGACAGCAACTAACAGAGGTTCCCAAATGTAACGCCAAACAATCGGTATCATACTTTTTGTGCAACAATGGCTGGGCGAAACACTGTATCGGGAATTTCCTGCACAATATTTGACTTGGCCCGAGGACAGCAGATTGGGTGAAGCAACACTGCGACTGTGCTGGTTGCAGTGTCACCGAGGATCAGAAGCACATGGAAACGTCGGGTATATGTCAAGGGGCGGTGCATATAACAAACAGCATGCAATTTCTGAAATTACACACAAACAACACACATTGGTTGTGGCTAACCCCAAGGTGCTCTTTCCATTGAAATACGGCTGAATCGGGAATAGTGCATAGTGTGCAATGCAGCGGTTACAAAGCTCTTATTCAGGTGTTGTGAATGTGTGATAAACCAGAGTTCATGTAACACGCACTGAACTCTCCTGGGGCATAGGAATAACATTTATCAAAGCTGAAATTCCCTCATATTCCCCCCAAATATTCGATGCATCTTATTTCAGTGTCAGGAGAGCCTGGTCCAATGATAGGGTGGATAAACGTCACTTTAATTTGTACCAGCAGTGCACTTGGTTTCATCGTCTGTATGTATTAAGTATAGACTCCACGTATGGCCTCCTAATAGAGATTGATGTATTTAATCAAATGTTCCCTCGGCCTTTGCCATTCCAAGGATTTTGCACTGGTTATCATAACAATAATGTCTAATGACGTTGAAATGGCAAGCGGCGGAGCAAGGGGAGAAATTATTTCAATCTATCAGGAGTACATTAAAGTAAGTATACACTGATTAACTGACTAGTCACACATAAGTCACACATACGCTGTAAAACAACACTGAGTCATATTAAAGTCTGATTAGAATCTAATGAGGAGACCGATTCAAGTGGTTGGAGCGCAGGTTGCATGTCTTTTCCATTAGTCCGTGTATAGCAGGTTATTGGATTTTCATGCCATGGTAGCTGCATGACAAATGTACAGTAGGTATTGACTATGAACACTGGCCGCAGACACATCAAACTGATTATTTATGATGATAGGCTACAGTAGGCAACCCGTTTTAGATTTCAGTCCTATTATGACACATAAATGTTGCCTGTGTTTTTCTTCAAATTATAACCAGAGGTTTGCGTGACCTTTCCTATCTTCTCTCAAGAGCATATTGTACATATAGAACTTTAATTTCAGGTCTAAATCAATCATTCATGATACACCTCCATTTTGGAGAGACCGTCTCCCACGTGTGAGGCTGCTGGAGAAGCACAAAAGATCAATCTGAGGTCTGAATACCGACGTTATTAACTCCCTCTTGTCACTGTGAAAATGTGACCAGAGTTGCTCCTGCGCCTGTAAACTCACCTGACAATGAGAATAATTGAAGGTCTCGGTAAGGAACTAGACATAGAAACATCACAACTTTCATCTCAGCTGGGAGTCCGTTAGGAATAATACAAGTTGGAATAGTTTTTCAGAAGGTTTAAGAAGAGCATGGTGTACTGTCAGCTGCTCCAGGTGTATGGCAGACTTGGTGTAGAAAAACATTATGATTCCAGTCCTGCTCCCAGTGAGGATGTGTGCACACTGCACACTGCACATTCAAGTTACTATGCACTGCAGTTAGCGTTAATTTCTGCAATCGCCAAATAAATACTTAGTATTAGTACTAGTACTAGTACTAGTACTTAGTACATAGTATTTTTCATTTACCAATCGCGCCACCGTTTTTCCATCACGATCAAAACTGTTGCGCCTCCAATGACGTCTAGCTGTCAGTGCAGGGAAGATGAAAGCTGCCATCTTGGGTTTCGATGTGAGTCATCCATCAGCTGATGGTGTTGTGTTGGAGCACTGGATGGGGCTCGGCAGCAGTGGGGGAGCGAAGAGAAAAGGTGGTGTGTGGATTCCTCAGCAGGCAGCTGGGCTAGCAGCAGCGGCCTAACAGCCCTGGTCTAGATGAGATGGATGAGATAGAGTGCAGGCAGCGTTAAGGAGAGTGGGGATGAGGGCGGGCGGTGGGGTCTGGGCCTGAAAGCCCAGGGGGCTGGTGAATTGATCTAGAGATGTCTCCTTCAAAGTCCTCATATCTCCTACCTGACTAATATTGACTTTGCCAGATTTATATCTCCATCTTCTGATGTTTTGTCGGCCTTACCAACGTCAACTTTGACCCCCATTTCCCGCCACTACTTATTGGAGGCATATGTGGATACATTATCAGACTCGGTTGTCCTTCCTCATAGGAAACGGTGCAGCTGTTTTGGTTGTGTTCCTTGCCGGTTCAAGGCTAACCAAATCAACATTAAGACACACGTGACTTTGTTCAAGTTGGACTTCAAATAGGTTGAACTTTTAGCTGTACCGCTGTAGCCACAACATGTATTACATCTGTTGGTACAGATACTGTTGAACTCTTTAATCATGCCATTAGTAACTCAAAGGGCCCCTGGTGGAGTGGACGTATGAAATGGTCAACTCATTACATACAAAAGGGCATAAAAATATAGTGTTATGACAAGGTATCATCATCGATTTAGTTAGCTTGAGCCACACACTGCAAAAAAATAATCAGTCCTACATTTAATCTAGGATTTCACTTTTAAATATTATTTTTCTAAAGCGGGTGGGAAAAAGATGTCAACAGAGTGAGATAACTTCACTAGTTTCCAATACAAATGAACTTGTTTGAGGAATTTTGTTGAATAATTTCTTGCTAGCGATGCGAATGATCTGCCTTATTTCCATAACATTCCTCAATGTAGTTCAACTGCATTGGAAACAAATGGAATCAACATGCTATTGGCAGAATTGTTCACTGATTTTAAGAAAAGTCTGATTTTAATGCTGAATATGAGACTAAATTACTTTGTCAGAATACTTTTTTTTGCAGTGCACCTATTTTTTGCAGTACTGATCACACTCTGGTAAAATAGTATTTTCCTAACATTGTCGGTCCACTACATGTTCACCATTATCTTCAGTGGCACAAAAGTAGCCCCACCCCCTTGACATTTTCTGCAGTGTTTTGAGACAAAATGCATTTGGGGTTGAGAACATTCTACAACCCCTTGGTCTAATGAAACCCTTTCAAAACCCCACTCAAAAATGCATGGTGGTCAATCTGAGTCAATATGAGGTTTTCACTTTAGCTATGATTTATTAGTTGTCTGTTTATTTGCGTGTGGATTTTTCTGGAGCGAGTCTAAATGTACTGTAGATGCTAAAACATATTATATTTTGATAGTGTCTTCAACCGCCCTGATCATTTATGTTTATCACTACAGAAAAAGAAATAAAATATCCTTTAATACACTATGTACCATAACAACCCAACACGTAACCATATCCAGGTGAGCAGTGTGTGTAAAGAGTGTGTCACCTGTAACTTGCGCTGATCGACCTTTGGTTGTCCTGCGGCGACGGAAGCTGTAGGTGCTGCTGTAACAGCCATAAAAGACAACATGTCACCATAATCCCAGCTACAATAGACCTAAGAATAGAAGCCAAGTGGATACTGGAGATGGGGATGAACAATGGTGAAGGAGGATGAAAATACACCTTCAATAGGGACAATGGTGTATTTTAAGCTTCGACAAGGCTTTTACATCCTGATCGCTGGCCTTTGCTGCTCACGTTAATGGCTCTTACAGATTTATAGCCTCAAGTCAGATCGGGGTTCTCTTGAGATCCAATGACAGCGATCTGATGACTGTACAATGGCTTGTGGCTGCCTGGTCTCCAGTGTTAAGGTAACCGTTTGTCAGTTCTTGGCTCTGGGTTTGGTTGTTAGCGTGACAGTTCACCAGCTGTTGGTATTTGAGTTGAGGCCTTGTACTTCTTAAGCAACACAAAGACCCTTTATGGACCCAGCATGTAGAACAGCCGATATCTATGCCACGGCAGGCAGACTGGCTGATTGTAGGGTCAGAAATTCTTCCTGACCCCTTTGGACCCTTAACAAATGACTCCCATGGCATTAGGAGCAGCAGTCATATCCGATATGCTGCTCTGTCCATGCGAGGCACATGTGCTACAACTTAAGTCCGAGGGATAAATCATCCTGTATGAGGGGAATCAGGAGGATTTCACATTAACCCCTGAATGCCTTGTATTCACAAGGGATCTCCCTCTGGCTACAGGGATAAATAACAACCAGGGAGCCCTATAAACTCTAACACCGCGGAGGATTTCTTCTTCTTAAATTCCGCCTGCTGAATGGTAACGAGATCATCCGTTTCGCAGGGCATGAGGTAGGTATGGATGTCCAATGACGTCAGTGCAACCCCGCAAGGGCCTATGGGTGTAACACCATGCTATCTGCCGTCCCCGCAGTGAAAATGGGACTCCCTCACACCTAGTGGACAATAAATCACCTGTCACGATGGTAGCCCGGCGGTGTCGAATAGGAGGGGTGAGAGAAAAAGGAGGAAAAGACAAATGAAGAAGGGAGGGAAGCACGGACGGTTCAAAATTCTGCCAGAAACGACCCAGGTGCAATGTGGGAAAGCCATGAGCCTCCATTTCCTGGTTGCCCAGGATGTGTTTGAGCAGAAGATATATGCGTCCCTCTGCTTTTAATACCTCACCATACATATGCCGCTGCTGCACAAAGGCAGGGGGGCATGTGAAGTCACTATGAATGCCTCTCTGTAATGCTTTTCCATCTGCTGCTGTAACTTTAACTGTGTCCCATCAACCACAACGCTCAGCAGCCTGTCACTACAGAAACAGCAGCATTTAAGACCTGTCGCTATGTACACATGCAGCACAGTGTGTAACTGTAGCTCCGCTGTCTGCCTGTCACTGTCCGACAGGTACTGCAGACACTGGCCGGCGTGAGTTCGACTGATTGAGTCTGAGACGCTACATTGCTGGGAAGGAAGCAGGAAAGGAAGGAGGGAAGGAGGGAAGGAAGGGAGGGAGGAAGTAGGGGAAAAAATAAGGAACGTTGCTTTCTCCTGAGCTTTTTAAAGAGCAAACCTGAACAAGCAGGAAGCGAAATGCGTTGTTCGCTCCTGAATCTCACGTAAAAAACAAACAAACATTAGAATCTATACTTAGCAACTGCTGAATACGTCTTTGTGTCCGAGCGCGGAGGTATTGTTGCGTTGCTAAGCCTGTCTTCAAGGGACGAGTTTACCTCTGCTGATTTGATCACCTCCATGTTCAAATGAAAACACGCCCGCAAACACATCTGCTCTCCCCTCTGCGCGATTTAGTTTGGCTCGAGCACTTCCTTTTGTAGAAGAGACATCATGTTCCACTCTCATTGGAGCTAGCAGAGGGAGTGAACACTAGTGCTCAGCCCTAACAGCTTTTGACATCTCCAGACAGGAATTCATTCTTGCCCCTGTGATCGCAGCGGACTGGGATTTTCAACACGGAGGGAGCTACAAAGAAGCATGTTATTATTTTGTAGACGCAGAGTTCTGCGCCTCCCCGTCCCACATTTCCCCGTGCAGTGGTGTACGTGTCTTGAATTTTGGCCATGTGTGCTTCAGTCTGAAGTCATTCACAGAGTGTAAATACATAAAGAGGAGGGTCGGCTATCAGAGCTCTTTAGCTCTCCCACGTGGCGCTGCGCAGAGCGATATAGCTCATTGCTAATAGTGCATGCTATGTGTACTGTTGCTCTCATAGGGCATAATCCATGCAGCTGAAGATGAAACCGTGGGACATTAACATTGAAGCCGTGACATATGAAGTGCGTGTGGCCTGGCTCGTATTCACACCCCACCCAGCCGTCACTGGTTGCTCAGCCGGGAAGGTGACCATGGACTAACAACAGCTTACTCCCTCATCCAAGCACACACACACACACACACGCTCATCCCAGGTGGGTCACAGCTGTTGAGCGAGCCACTCACAAGTTTGCTCTAAAAATAACAGCGTTGACACAAGGAGAAAAACAAAAAAGCAAATTAATGAAGCTCTCTCTGTCTTGATTTACTGTCGCCAGCCTCGGCCGAAGGTTTCACGTCCTGTGAGATTTCGCCCGGAGAATATCACACATTCTTTCTTTGTTTTTCATTCACCTCCCGCAGAACCGAACTGAGCCGCTCCTGCTGTGAGCGGTGAGGCCCTCCAGCCCTGTGGCACCCCTCGTTCATAGCTCATATAGTGGAGGAATACCATCCATACAGCTGGTATCTCAACGTCCCTGGGAGCTCACACTGGTTTTATGAAAGTGGGAGTGTGTATGAGCCTATGACGGGGGAGGTGGAATTAATGGTTTTTCGGCCATACCTTGGAGAAAAACGGAGCAGGATTTTCCATCGTGGGAACACATGGTGGGCTTAGCTATAATACAGTGTAATGAGATCTGAGGGGGGCCATGAGTGTGAAGGGGCTGTCCACACTGCAGGCTGGCTTTATGGGCTGCGAGAAAGACGAGATCAGCCTGGCACCACAGGTCAACAAGTGGAAGGTGTGTATGTGTGTATGTGTGTGCATGTGCGTGCATGCGCGCGCGCATGTGTGCACAGCCTGTGTGTGGGAGGGTGGAACAACCCATCCCTCTTAATTAAAACTGTATACCCTCATTTTGGTTACAGGTGGAAAAATGTTGCACCTTTTTCCCCCTCAGCCCTGTTGTAAACACCAATAAACCAGACTTTCTAACATGGAGCTTTTATGTGCTGATGACACACACACACACACCCACACACACACACAAACACACAATAAACACACATTAATATGCACAAAGGCATGCACACATGTATACACATATGTATGTGAGCCTGCTAGAGCGGAGCAGATTAACCAGCTAATCGCTAAAATGGTGACCGAAGACCTCTGAGCTTTGTGGAAGGAAAGGGTTTTCGAAAGCGTTAAGTAAACAATATGAGTTGTTTTGTTGACAATTGCATTGGGAATTGATGAAATAATGAGACATAACCAACAATTGCCACATTGACCGTACAATGTGAAGCTATGCTTGATAATCTAGTTTAATATGATACCCGACATGCGGCATGGAGTGAGTGGATTCTCTGTTGTAATGCTACTGTCCCTTTCCTTTTTTAGGGCTTTTATTTTGCAACGCAAACATTTTGATTATTGCCTCTCAGACATTGTTTGGACATAATACACTTGGTAGCGTTAAGTCCTTCTTTTTGTTAAAAGGACACTACAGCCTTTCAAAAATGTTTTGCTGTCAACAATATAGAGTACCAAAATGTTACAGAGTATTCGAGTACTCGTTACTAATTTCATGAGAGTACTCGAACAGGGAAATCAGGTCAAATGCATATCCCTAGTATTTACTTGGTTATGGAGAGTGTGTAGTGAGAACGCCTTAGAGTCAGGGGGCCCCCAAACCAAATCATGCTTAGGGCCCCCAAAAGTCTAGGGCCGGCCCTGGATCTACACTCCTCAAAGTGACTTATCTGCACTGTTTTGATTCGATACAATTCAAATGGTGCTTAGAGGGAATTATTTTCACCGGACATTATGACCTGAGAGGTTTAAATATATCGGACTTCAACAGATTTTCCTGGTCCAAAACCGGTAATTACCGGATAACAGAAACCCAGATATAAACACACACACAAGGACATTAAAACCTTGAGCTCAGTGATAATTAGAGGTAATTTCAGCGACAGCTGGCACAGGCATACCACAGTGCTGCGGCCAGAGGAGGGGGATCAGACAGAAAGCGGTCACTGACCTTTGAATGCTGAGAAACGGTTGAAAAGTAAGTAACCACCTCGCTCCACGACCAATGGCTTCATGAACAGGACTTCACTGCTTTGCCCCAAAACGTCTTGTCAATATGCAACTTCATTCACCAACTGGTGTAAACAAGGCTGACGGAGGGGAAAAATACACTTTGATGTCCATCAGCTAGTCTGTTATAGGACCGTCCTGTCCTGGTGTGTTTGAACACCAAACTACAGAGGGAAGAGATACGGCTCTGCTCCGAGGGACGTCCCAGTTCAAGAATGGGATACTTTGCTTATAGAAATCCTCTCAAAAAGACAAGGCTTCTCGGTTCTTTAAAGCTGGTCCCAATCCACAAAGTATATAATCACAGTTGGCCAGTAAGTCGGAGCACCAGTTTTTGCAACCCATTATGGGGAGTATAAATTTCCCTCATAGACAAACAATGGCCTTCTAGGTGGAGTGTCAAAGCCTATAAAATGTGAATGCCTTTTCAACAGGTCATCCATTGGCACTACAATTTATAGTCTTTTTCCTGTTCCAGATTTTCACAGCCAATTCCAGTCTACTTCATTACACCTCCATTGTGCCCCCTCGTATTTAGTGTTCAGAGTGAAGGGAAAGAGGATTGACACATCCGATCGGCAAAGGTCTCCTTTTGTGCTACACACTGAGATTAGCAAGTTGTTTTAGATAAACCTAAAGTGAGAATTATTCTAAGGAAGATATTCAGAGCTATGGCACCCATGTGAAAACTTGAGCCGTACGCATCATACATTTAGAAATGTTTAATGGTTTTAGGTGAACTTTGATGCTAGAAACAAATGGACTGCACTGGAAGAAACTAGTCCCTGACTATCCAAATGTACGTATGGTGAAGGTAATGAGTTTGGCCTGAGGTTGTGTTGCCTGTTTTCACCTGACCATGTCATTAAATGTTGTCCAGAAGAGGCGGGAGTATCAGAGCCACATCACATTTATGAAGCATAGTGAGTAGATCTTACAAATGTAGGGATGGGGTTGTTCGCCCATGTACTTTCCTGTCAGGTTGCACATTTCAGGTTCTTGGAAGTCATGGAGATGCTTTAGTGGTTTTTAAAGGATCGATTTATCTTGAAAACATGAATGTAAACATTTATCCTATATGGTCAGCTTCTGATCAGTAGAACAATTCCATGGGATCGTGAATATCTAATGTCTTCGGGACCTTCTAAATGTTTTAGGATCGTTACTGGCCTTTTTCTCTCTCCCCCAAATGCAGCCAACTGCAGAGAGGATTTGGAGCTGGAAATCGAAATTGGTACCATATGTGTTTTTGATATTGCAATCGTGTATTATATTATATTTAAGGTATTATGAAGGTATTAAAAATATAACTTTATTAGATTTTCACAGTGAGATCTCAGGTTGTCTGCTAGTTTATGGGTATTTTTATTGAGAAAATCCGTTCTAAGGGAGGCGGTAGCCTTAAGGTTAGAGATGTCTCCCTGGGCTGTCTGGGTAAGTCTGGGTGGGGAAAGTGAACGAGTAACGCTCTTCCCTCCCTCATCAACTACCATCAAGGTGCCCTTGAGCAAGGCATTGAACCCTAACTGCTCCAGTGTCGCCGAGCAGCTCCCAGGCGTGAACGTGTGTAGCTGTATGAACGTGAAGCAGTGTTGAATAAAGAGCACTCATGCTCAGCAAAGACCTCCCTGTATAAATAAAGGTACAAATGATCAGGAATGGGCCTAATGCTATTTAGAAAAGCAAGTGGCCTGTGCATCTGCCCGGTTTCCCCAAATATGGATCATTACAGTTTCATCTAACCATCTAGTCTGATCTAATCTACATGTTATACAGAAACGTATTGTCACATTATGAAACCTGCTTTCACTCAGCATAGAACAGTATGAAAAAAAAGTGGATCTCTGTGATATATCTCCCAACTGGCCTGTAATGGGGGCTCTACGTCCCTCGTGGCTCCCCCAGGGGTCACTGAGGGGCCCCAACACAGAGCAGAATATACAGAACAAGTCAGGGTCCCATACAACCTCTCAGCCCCACTTTTGTGAGAATTATATACAAGCTGTGGCATTATTATTCCCAAAATACCGAAGATATTTGAGAGCACACTTCTAAAAATAAAAAATAAACTACAAAAACACAAGGGCATGGGGAGCAACACTTTTTACAATCTGTAAAAATGTTTCACCTCTAGCCAACCTCAGAGCCAGACATTTTCCACCCTAATGCATCTCTGCTTTTTAATAAGGTCCCGTTTAAACTGTTCTCTCGCTTCCCCCCCCCCCTTCCATTTCTATTTTCCTCTTCAGCAGAAAGAGGTATCAGCTAACACCTGACATTGCGTTTGCAGGAAAGAGAGGAGGTCACGTCTGGATGTGACCTGCAGCAGTGGCTGAGACAGACCAGATCTGCCGTAGCGCAGTCAGAGAGGGGTGGGGTGTTCCTCTTCCAACCCCTAGTGACTTCTGGGTAGAAAGAGGAGCATTGTCTATTAGTCGTCGCTTTTGGTCTTTTCCAGACGATGTGCCAAATCTGTCCTTGTGTCCCCTCACTTGTTGATGCCCTCCTCTAGACGTTCAAGAGTGACGTCAGACCCTGCAGTCCCCCTACTGGGGACATGTAGATGATTTTTGGTGTCTATGTTCTCATCACTGAACAGGTAAGAAGATCTACAGGCCAATATCCCCAAAACATGAAATGACTGAGAAGGAGGCCAGGTTATTATCAGAAATCAAAACTAAAACTAAGACAAAAGTAGGTGTTAAAACATTGTTATTAAATAAAAATAAAAACAAGACTTTGTGAAAAAACTAAAAATGAACTATAACTATCTTGTTCTACTTGTAAAACTAACTGAAATAAAATAAAAAATAGACATGAAATGTGAAATGTGCCTGTAGGGTAAAAAGGTAAGCAATTTTTACTGAACGCTAACTACGCCATGAGATAGCGATATCATAGACCAACTGGTTCCCATGAGCACCTCTTTCTCTCAGAAGGTCTCATTTGGGATTGTGGTCCCAACTCCCAACTTTTAGTATTGAAAGTATTGAAAAATGAATATACATTAAAAAATAATTCATGATTGATTGTTTGTATTACACAATATACTTTGCAAACATATACAAAATATCATTATACTTTTAACAAATACCACCTCTGCCAAAAAATACAAAAACTAGAACTGAAACTAAATAAAAACATTAGTAAAAATACATAAAAAACAATCAAACCCACAAACTAAACTGAAATTGAAATAAAAAATAGAAAATGTGCTATGTGCTGAATAAAACTCCCAAACTATAATAACCCTGCAAGGAGGGGGTGTGCATGGTGCTGTTGTTTGACAACCTGCGTCTGAACTCCAGAAATAGGATACCGGCTTAAGAGCCAGGAGAGTTCAGATAATTCAGGATGTAGTGAAGACCCACTGACTGCTGTCAGCCAATTAATTCACCCCATGAACACACTGCAGGAGGTTATAGTTTGGGTAGGATAATAGCAGTTTTCATTATAATGTATTCTTCCAAATCCCCTTGTCCATTTCTGTTGTTGCTGTTTGTTTGTTTGATTACTTTGCATAGAGATAATGATGACAAGTCAGCGAACACTGTCCTAGGTTCTAATCAATGGTAAAAATGGTGGAGAAAAAATGACATCTTACTTGATACAATCATGTAAGTGATATTAAAGATATTGAAAATTGGAACAAAATATAAGCCATCGATAACTTCGGCATTGGCCTTCAAGAACCCAATTGGTTCAAATTCTAGTGTTAACTATAGGCTAGTGTCTAAAACCTAAACTCCACACTCCCTACTGTCAACCTTTATCCCCCTATTATCACAAATAACAACAGGCAGCATCACATGTGTGACCTTTAACCTCTGTATACGTTTGATTCACAGAAATGTGAGTACTTATTCCCGGAGGAGTGCTGTGGGCTGGTGTGTTGCTACTGGCTCCGTCCACACACTGTTTCTCTGCTTCGCTTGGAGTCAGGGAGGTTTAAATCAAGGGGGATTTTCTGTGCTGAGCTGTGCTGTGCCCTCCCACAGAGCCGACCATGTACATTTGGACTGGGATGAATTAGACTATTATTAATTATCCCGCATGCCGGTCAGCGGCGCCATAAATAACCTTCGACTGACAGACAGATTTTAACCAGAAAAACAGGCTGGTTTTGGGGGAACTGGTGGGCAGGTGGTGAACCTTACCAATTTTGCATTTACACACATATAAAGATATTTTTACATTGAAGCACTCTCTCTTTTTGTTATTTCTACTTTAGACTCAATGGAGAGTGTCAAGAAAGTCAGAAGCAGTAACACAGAAGAAATGTTTTAACCTGGATTTGAACCCCTGATGCACTTTAGCCCACTAAGCTACCCGAATAACTTACCGGTAATTATAAAATTTTCTATCTGGATAAAAAAGTGTCATATGACTTTGGAAACCTTTTGCCAGTCATCATCCTGGGATATTTTAGTACAGCACTGTTTTTTAAAATTCAAAGTCCTTAAAAGACATAGTAATGAAGCCATCACTTTATTCAGCAGAGCCCAGGTCTACAGAATATAGCTAGAACAAACTGTACCATTTAAAGCTTATCATACATTCATGAAGGACTCGTTTGTTTTGAGGTTCTGTCTCGCCATTTTAGCAGGAATTTGTGGCAGCTAACGTGATCATACAGAATCCTGTGATGTTTCAAGGCATGCTTCAAAAATAACTGCTAAACAGCGCCTATGAAATTCATGCACCAACAACGTCTTAGTGTTGTTGCTCCAAACCACTCCTGGGGCCGGCTCTGGTTTTTGTTTTTCCCACCCGCCAAGGCAAACAGAGACGGCGTGTGGCACATCAAAGAACTACGATGCCCTCAAGGCACCCGGGGGCCAAAGTACGTCTGAGGGTTTCAGGGCGCGGAGTGGGCAACATTTCACCCCAACAAATCACCTCATCCTCATGTGCATCTTCGTTTTCTTCACCGTCAGTAATTTCTCCAACAAGCGGCGACGACGCGCTTGTGAAGCGGTAAAGGTATCTTTCCCTTGAGTACACTGCACAGTGAGGCACAAATACACCCGGATATACAGTATGTTTGTTGACTCATTCAGGCCACGATTTGTATGCCTGCCTCTTGGTCAGCTCAAGTCAAATACGAGGTCGGTATATTTTGACTCGCCGACCTCCGTTTCAATAGCCCTTGAGCTGTGACACGGCTCTCCGCGCCACATTCTACGTTAGCAGTCAAATAAACAAGTAACTCCATCCTTTCCTTTTCGCCCCAAGGTGCTCACCACTCAAACGTATTCGGTGAAGGACGATTACAATTTTAATAGGCGTGAGAGGAGAACGCCGGTGGGCCTCCCCGCGTCAAAACATTTAGACAGCATGCAAAAAGGCCAGCGGTTTCACCAGCGGTCAGGGGAGAAAGCGTTTACTTTTATTTTAGTCTTCGGCCACCGTGCCTCAGTCCTCCCAAGGCCGGACAGTGGGAGCATTTAACGGACGGGCCGCATGGTTCGGTCACACATCTGATTGTACGTCTGTGTGGTGTCTGTGTGGTGTGATGATTCACGCTGTGGAGGAGAGAGGACGAGGCACCTGCACAATGCCATCCTTGTGCCATCTCGCTTGCTGATAGTTCAACACACCATACAGGTTATGGTTTGCTGGATTAGGTAGATTTTATTATAGATATATATTTGGGTAAGCTGGTACCGGACACTCTTAAGGGGAAAACGTTTACTGATCGGCACGCCCTACGCTGCACAGTTGCTTTCTCGGTAGCCCATCTAGGCCTATTCTTCCCCTATTACATTAACTTATTCCCCTAAATCTGCTATCTGTGTTTCCAGCAGGCAGACTGACTGAAAAAAAAACTTCTTGCACAAAAGTGAGAGCAATTGTGCATCTTGGTTGGGATGTCTTGCCTTTTGGCATTTCTCAAGCACTCCCTCCAGTGACCGATCCACTCCCTCCAGACCGATCCACTCCCTCCAGACCGATCCATTCCCTCCAGTGACCGATCCATTCCCTCCAGTGACTGATCCACTCCCTCCAGTGACCGATCCATTCCCTCCAGTGACCGATCCACTCCCTCCAGTGACCGATCCACTCCCTCCAGACCGATCCATTCCCTCCAGTGACTGATCCACTCCCTCCAGTGACCGATCCACTCCCTCCAGTGACCGATCCACTCCCTCCAGACCGATCCATTCCCTCCAGTGACTGATCCACTCCCTCCAGTGACCGATCCATTCCCTCCAGTGACCGATCCATTCCCTCCAGACCGATCCACTCCCTCCAGTGACCGATCCACTGACTCCCACCTCCGTCTTCGGTACGTTTCCACAAGTGGATGTGGTTGAGGATAATCAGTCTGTGATTGGAAATTATCAATCAATTAAGAGAGCCACAGCTTCACTGCAATAATACCGACACATCCTTGCACCAGGGCTTGGACAACTATGTTTCTGTTTATTTTCAGTGTGAGATGAGCTGAAAATGTTTAGAACAGACTGCTTGCCTCTCGTTGTGCAGCTGAATGACAGTTGTTTATGGCAAGTGAACTGCGTCTAAATAAGATTACTGGCTTTCACCTGAGTGTGAAGTGTGTTTCATAGTAATGTTCTGTGAGCTGGATCGCAATAATTATAGAAGATCTCATTTAAATATCTATCCATCCATAAAATGGCAACGCGGGCATTGCATTTGACACTGGGATATCAGTGCTGGCAGCATAATTAGCAGTAAATTAGTACAAGATTGAGATTGTTTTCATTGTACATTTTATTCATGGTTCAACATTGCACAAAATCCAACAAAACGTTCTCAGCAGATGCCTTTTTCAACAGGCTGCGCTCATACGCTGTACACTGTCATCAAGTCGAGGATAAAACGCTCGGGCCGCGTCGTGAAACCAATGTTGGACATTGTTGTCTTTAAGATTAAACAAGTATAATGCCTTTTTATGGTTTACAGGCCCTGTGTATCAGTGTTTTGTCATATTTGGTCTCGGTTGGCATGCGGCACAAAGCTCGGTTTCATCCGCTCCTGATGTTGTCGTCAGCAACAGCCGCTTCGCTGGCCAGACAAATGGCTGCGAGGAAAGGACGACACGGCGAGCAGACGAGAAATACAGTTGCTCTAGCTATTAGCCGACATCTTGCCGCCGGTCACTCCAACAGGCCGTGTTTACCCTGTTATTATTGTTGAGCTGGACAGAGAAAACGACCTCTGTATTATCCGACTGCTCTCTGAGCTACAAATTCAACCTCTTGCAACAACTCTGGGAAATGGAAAACGGGCCAGATCTCTTCAAACAAACAAGACCGAGTTGTTGAAAAGAAGAAAACTGTTTTGTTGATATGGGCTTCTATTTTGCCACCTCTGCGTTTTGGGTTTTCAGCAGTAGGTAGATTGTCCAACACACGGTTACCCCAGAACTGGCTGGCACCCTGAGTGTGTGAGATGTCTGACCTGGAACGTGTAAAGCCTTTGACGTTTACCCATCTGGCTCTCCGTGTTCGCCTTTGTTTCGTGCGAATGGTTTGAACGTTGACATCAACTGGAGTTTTGGGGATTGTCGTATACATAGAAAGGGAAAAAAGGGGAAGATTTGAAATTGGATGCTGTCTCTGCTCCTTCAAAGAGCGAGCACCATACTCTCATGGCTCCATGACTTTGAGGTCTCATGATGGTGATTTATTATCCTTATTAATATTATTCTTTTCATTCTGTAAAGTATTAACAGATTCCGTTATACTGAAGACCCAAAAAGAGGATGTCAGAAAAATAGCATTTGTGTGAGAACATAGCAGATATGCCAGAATCAAGGCCACAAAAAAGCTGCATGTCCATCATGTGCTGGCAGACATTTTGGTTGCACTGAACTGGCTGGTTTTAATGGTGTTGTTGATGGTTTTTCAAATATATCTCTTCAAAAACTGCATTAATTCATATTTTGTGGACCATTCTAGTGGTCTTGTTGGCAGATTTGCATGTGCTATTGTGACAACTTTGAGTGGTTCCTCACTGTCACATGTATTGGTCTTCAGACTTCACGTGTGGCAGATTTCAATGTGTCTTTATATAAGTCATCTTCAAAGTGCACAATGAAAACCAGTTAAGAGCGCTTTGCCCACTTTACCAGAACAGCAAATCAAAGCCTCAATTACTGCAGTTAATCTGTTTCCTATAACGCTGCGGTGGAAAACGGGGACAAAGAACACTTAAGGGAGGCCTGTCTTGTTGAGAGTTTACAAGATAGTTCTAAATGGTGCTGGTCCGTCCCATGCCGTGCTCTCACTATGCTTTGTTGGGATCCATTGTAAAGATGCTCCTTGGACCTCTGCCTTCCAACAGCAGGGGACTTCTGCTGCAGTGGGGGCACAGAGGCAGACAGGAGTGGCTACAGATGTAATCCACAGTAGCTGAGACCCCAGATTAAGGCCACGCTGATAAGACTGTCTCGGGGCTAACGACAGGCCACAGCAGGTACCTGACCCATCCATTTCCCTGCAATAAAGCCTAACTTACAGCCCGGTCCCCCGAGGCTTCAAAGACAGAGTCAGCCTAAGCCAGGCCGACCCTGCTGAGGGTCACAGCCACTGAGGAACAGCTAAACGGACTGCCTGTCTGTCTGGCCATCCATCCATCTATCTGTAAATGACACCTGTAACATGTGCAAACCCCCCCGCCCCGCAGAGTCTCGTGGCCCCGATGATGGCCGAGGTATGGAGGAGACGCGAGGTGCTCCAGGGGTCGAGCAGGGAGGTCACACGGCTGTATTGATGTAGCCGACCCCTGACCTTAAGTCTCTGGAGGAGGGCGGGTGCCATTCAGCTCCTGGCAGCATGTGTCCACAGTCTGACCTGAAACCAAAGTCCCGCACTGGCCAAAGGTCTTCATCGAGCCCCTCCTCATAGGCACTCAGGGAGCCTCCTATTCAAGTGAGCCCGACTCCTCTCAGGACGTGACATACAGCCCTGGTGTGGCACCTTTCTCCCGGAGAACAGAGTCGATAGATTTCTGAAGCGGCACATCGGAGAGGCAGCTGAAATAAATTCAAACCAAAAGGCAGAGCTTTGATTTAGAGGAACGGGATAGGACATACCACAGTTTGATGAAGTGTTACGACACCTTCAGGACAATAGGTGGTTGCTATGGTTGTCTGGAAGAACCAGCCTGGTCTCTTCTGAAAGACTTTTAACTACGTGAATATTGTTTTTTGCTCTTTCTAAAGTCAACACGCAGCGTTGACTTGTATTTCTCAAGTCAGACACATTTTTTACCAACTGCTTTTTTCCCCTTTTAGGCAAAATATGTCAGAAACCATACCGTATATAAAACTGATATGCTTTGTTTAAAAGCAGACATATAAGGATATAATGGTTTCAAACAAAACTGCACATAGCATTAGCGTGACCTCAAACTCAACTCAAATACCGAACACTACATGTTAATAACAGTATTTATTCCCTCCTTTAGTAGGTACAACCCAGAGTCTTCATCACTGTATTCAGCCGGCTTGTTAATCCTCCGATAATATCCACCACCGTGGCAACACTGCAGTAACATGTTGAAATGATAATGCATTTGAACAGGTGAGTGATGCCAGTCAGGCTGCAGTCGTGTTACTGAAAGACTGCCAAATCATGCATCGGGGTAACATTCTTCTCATCACGTGATTTATGACACATCATTTGGAGCGTACAATTAGGACCCGTAAATTCGGTTGGAAGACACTGAGTGCTCGTGTCTCGGCGCAGTTTAGCGGCACACTGAGCCTCGGGCAGTGGATCTGCTCCCCCATAGAGACACTGGATAGCACGCAGAGCAACACAACACAGCACAACACAGCACAGCACTGCCTCACCTATCAGGAGGGATCAGGTCACAACAGCCCCAGGGAAGAGTCACACTTGGATAGGCGACTCGGGTAATGTCCACCACGGTGGGCAGTCCCAGCCGAGCCAGCGAGCAAAGCCAGCGCATATCTGATTTTGCAATTGATGGGAAAAACACTTACTCAACTGTGTTGGATTTTATTCTTCAAAGGTATATTGGTTTGCTAGTATCTATGGTATCCCTACACCAGGGACTAGTAAAGCCCCTTGCAGTAACTCCCACAGTTTATGGAAGCTACATTTTAAAGGTCTCTCTTGACCAGCAATGACGCCCCCTCCTCTGTTTTTCCCAAGACCCTGAATCCCACACCTTACAGAACATT
>OMOT01027118.1:12525-32734 GCA_900312575.1 Acanthochaenus luetkenii | reverse complement strand
AATAACATGTCACAATATATTGACATTCATCACCACCTTATTCAGTGGGACATCAAAGAGGGTCACGGTCAAAAGAGGGTCACAGTCAAAGAGGGTCTAAAGAGGGTCACAGTCAAAAGAGGGTCTCAAAGAGGGTCACAGTCAAAAGAGGGTCATAGTCAAAAGAGGGTCTAAAGAGGGTCACAGTCAAAAGAGGGTCACAGTCAAAGAGAGTCACAGTCAAAAGAGGGTCATAGTCAAAAGAGGGTCTAAAGAGGGTCACAGTCAAAAGAGGGTCACAGTCAAAAGAGGGTCACAGTCAAAGAGGGTCTAAAGAGGGTCACAGTCAAAGAGGGTCACAGTCAAAAGAGGGTCACAGTCAAAGAGGGTCACAGTCAAAAGAGGGTCACAGTCAAAAGAGGGTCACAGTCAAAGAGGGTCACAGTCAAAAGAGGGTCACAGTCAAAGAGGGTCACAGTCAAAAGAGAGTCACAGTCAAAAGAGGGTCTAAAGAGGGTCACAGTCAAAAGAGGGTCTAAAGAGGGTCACAGTCAAAGAGGGTCACAGTCTAAAGAGGGTCACAGTCAAAGAGAGTCACGGTCAAAAGAGTAATGTGACCTGTTCCCCATTGACACTTACAAACCCTCCAACATGAACTTTGCAATTCTGATAGTGAAATTCAATCATGGGCTTCCTGTGTTGTTCTGGTACTTTTAGTCTTTCACTGTTGGTATCTACTCTCAGGGCCAACCAGAGTCAGCCGTTATTGAACGCAGTTAGCAAGTAAATATCCGCCTGCCCGTTTTGTCTGAAATTCGTCTCTTTGCTGTGCACATATGATGTCATTATCATTTCAAATGTAAATAATGAAAGGGTACAGCTGCGCACAAATAGGAGGGTTCACTCTGCCAGGGACTGTGATTGGATGGAGAGTAGAATGGTGTACATCTCTGCCACGAGAGCAGAATTATGACTGGTTGGTTGTGGACCAGAGGTGTCCTCCCCCACGGGGAACGTTTCATTTCCATCAATCTGGTGCAATGTGGGAGATTACGTCACCTACAAAAGTTCTGGGGAAAAGCAGGAAAATGAAATGAGTGAGGTTACCTTTGAGAAAAGGTCACGCTGTTTTGATGGGATCAAAATAGAAGAGTGATCTCTTTGGAGAATGATGTTATCATTTGTATTGGTCTCTATTGTAAATCTATAAAAAATACCATAAACAAATACGTATTCAGTTGTTGCTAGTCACCATTTATGTATTAATGTTTTAAATGTTTTGCCATTTTCTGTCACCTTTTGTAGTTTCAGTGATCGCTATTAAATGACACCTGAAAGCATCATTTAAAGAACTATTTAGATGTTGAATATTTTACTTGTTGGCCACACATCCATAATCCCACAGGTGGTAAAGCATGTTGCAATTAGATCAACGATATCTGCAACAGAATTACCAATAGATGTCTATTAATATGATGATATTGAAAATATGACAATATTGAATTGAAATTTAGATTGACAATATCTAATGAATAATGAACGTGCCTAATGACATTGGAGCGGTGACTCCTGAGACAGAAAACAATATAAAAAGGTTTCTATTTTCACAAGTGACTAGATACAGAATAGGTACTAGTGGCTAAACATGCTCACGGCTGGTTTTACCACAGGACAGAAGGTTTCAGTATGAATGATGGTGAGATACAGAAGAACAAAAGAAGGAAGCTGTGAGACAGTGTGTGTCAAAGACTAGAGGAAAGAAAGTGATCTCTATTGGTAGTATTGGGTCTCCTCTCTCTTCCCTTTCTCCACATGTTGAGCTCCCTGACATGAACCTCAGTAGATCAACGCTGTTTGAATCCAGAGTTTCGGTCCGAGACGCTTTTCAGCTTCCAGAGTTATTTTAGATCAAAGTCTGTTTCATTAGCACATCACACCAGTGACTCCAGACCAAAGGCTTCATTATTCTAATGAAATTCGGACTTGACTTCCCAACAGTCAGTGTTCATAGGAGAGTAGTTCAAGTTGATATGACAAAGCATCACATAACAGTATTTCATAAAGTACAAAAATAAATCACATTGTGTTAATGTAGCCCAGAAGCCAGTGCATGCCGTATAAGAATGATCCATCCAAAAATAGAGTTACTTTCAAATTCAACCACAATCAACGTGTACAGTGCAACGTGCGCTACTTTTCCGTCTGCATTAAAAGGCAGCAGGTAATCCGAGACTGAAGAATGGTATCCATTATGTTAGAAAAAGAAGAATAAATTATATCAGGTCATTTTGTGAGAAAGGATATCATAACCCCACTCATCTCCTCCTGGATATGAGTGCTGGAGAGGGAGAAAAGCAAGTGCAGATAAAAGGCCTCAAATACAGGCAAGGCGGAAATAATGTATTGCACAAGTCGACGTGCCGCTGAGTCTTAAGTGTGATGCCATTGCCACTGGAGCTACTGGTGACATTGTTATAATAACATCAATAACATCAGACTAAGCACATCTCGCATATGGCAAATGATGCTGCTGACAGTGCGCTGCGTATACGATCGATTGTTGTTTGAATTTCTAAGCCTCAACGCCACGTGCATTGCGTTCTTATTTCACACTACCCGTGTAAGCCATTTGTTCTCCGCTTGACGCTCTCCGCGAGTTACATTCTCGTGAGGCTATACGCCTGGCCTTTCTCGCTCCCTGCATCAAACAGCTGTCACCGTTTTTGTATACTGAACCATTCTGGAACCGGTCTTATCCGTACATGGTTCAGTTTCCACACTGAAATGTCTTTTCTGTCCTTCACTATCTTGCATTTTCTGGCAGGTCATCACTGCAGTTTACTTTGGGGAGCAACACAAAGTGCACATAGTTTGTTACAGTAAGCACATACTTTCCCAAGCCTCTAGCATTGTGCTGATAGAGTGTATAATGTTAAAGCGCTTCTCTCTCCCTGCCCAGCTTGGGAGTTTGTCACATACTGTCTGAGTTACGCAGTGGGAGTGGAGTTAGTCCACAATGACAGGGTTCAGTTCTGCGCTCTGTGGTTTCCATTCCAGTGGTAATCACATGAATTCAGAGGATCCGTTTTTGGCTTTCCACATCTGGGTTGGCTTTGGGTAGAAGCATCTCTGTCTGTGGGACAATAAACAGCAATAAATATTTTGTTCATGAGATTGTGTTACTGTACATATTACCATTTAGGGATGGTTTCAAATACTGAAAAACACTGGGTCCCAATGGTGAGTAGTGGGGAGGTTCAAATATGATCTCTATATTATTCTTTAGATATTTGATATCAAAAGTGTTTGACCATACTATGCTGCCAAAGCCTTTCCAACCCTTTCCAATGTACAGGTTTGGATTTCAAGCAAATAATCGTTTGAACATGTGTGTCCCTGGAAAACCACCTAGAGTGTGTTATTATCTGACTGTGAACATCCATTTCCCTGTTTTGTTTGAGTTTGCACATTTCTGTAGGGCAGAATGTTATTTGTGGTGTGGAATCAATGTGGTCAAAATAATAATTGTGAGTCTAAAATAAAATCCTGTGATGGCATTATTTTACTTGTATTGGCAGAAGTGTCTACCCTTTAAAGAAGCACTTCACGTTCACTTTCATGACTTTGATATTTTATTTTGTGCACCCAGTGAGAAGAGGCAAACTGCAGTATCAGATATGAAGTAAACACAAACTCGACCTTGCCTGTATCTGTAAGGCAGAGTGTGTGAGGATATAATTGGATTTATTCTATTTTCCTGGGAATTTCCATCAGAATAGTTTCCTCTACCCCACAAAGAAAACAGAACTGTGACGCGTAGCATTTCACCACAACCAACTCCCTGCTTTTGGGAGGAATACTGATCTGTGATCTTTCAACTGAAAAGGCTCGAAGTGCAGAGCCACAAGACAGTTGTCATTCATGCTGATTTATGCATTGTTGGGTTACATCAAAACCCAGTAGGCACAATTAAAAGTTGTACAATTCTTGACATCAGAAAGGGCATCTTTTTTCCGTTTTCAAATCTCTGCACAAACTTGTGTGCTCTTTTGTTTTGATTTGCTCTGACCTGAACCATAATTCCCATATCTATAAAACAATATCCTAAAAGAAGATCATATAAATATAATATAAAAGGGGGCGGGGTTAGACCAGTTGAGGGCATCTTATCCCTTTCATTATTTGAACTTCCTCTCTCACCGTCCACACTGATAACACAGGCACTGCGGGATTCAAACCCAAGAAAAGTATTTACAGACGGAAATGAGTCGCACATCTTTCAGGGCTAGAAATCAAAGTGCTCTCAGAAGTTCATACAGACAGCTGTTACATTCAGATAAAAAGGAATACATGTTCTCTATCGGTCGTATCAGATTCAGAGCAAGAACCAAGAAGAAAAACAAACAAACAAACAAACAAACAAACTGTGTGCTTCCCAGGCGAATGAATCCTGCTCACTCTGAGCTTTGCCGCACTCTGCATTTGTACACTGGCTGTTTGACAATTCTCTATTCGTAGGAGAATAAGCACTGGAGGAGTTGATGGAAGCCCCTACAGCTATTCTGTCACACGTGCTCAATCAATATCAACCAACAGGCACACACTGCCGGTGCATATGATTCTTCTGGGCGGTCTTTCCCTCTGCTGTTAGAAGTGGAGTCTATTGGCACTTGGCTCTCATACGTATGTTATAAATAACCGGGGGTATATTTGGTCAAAGTGTTGCGTGAATTATTCTGCTGAAATATCTGTTCTCTCTGATGAGCGACCTTTGGGATGAAGACTTGCAGACTGGCAGGCAGGCAGGAGATGAGCTTCGTCCTCGGGATAATGCCAGCAAAAGAAGAAGAAGAGGGAACTGAAGCACGGGCTGGTGCAAGGAAGTCTCCTGAATATGTGGGATCGTCTGTCTGTCCCCGTGCTTAGGAACAAGCATACTGAGGCAATGCTGTGTGCAGAGCTATAGAAATACTGACATCTGCCTGGTTATTTCCAACTGACAGATGTCCGCCTCCTCTGCAGCCCTTGTTTACAGGTTACAGCTTGATTAGATAACTAGGTCGAAGATGCTCCACTTACAAGAGACAGCTTTTAATCCTCATACACGATGAACATGCAGACAAACACTGCAAGTGCACATAAGAGCCTTCTTTTGTTTGGGCAATTAGCATATATGACACGGCTCACATTGGTTACCAAGGATACGCGCTAGATAAATAATGTACAAGCTTGTCGTTTGCCTTCAGTTTGATCAAAAGCGGGCTTTTGGAGAGAAAAAAGCAAATATATCTGTTTATATTAATGTTGCTGTTTTTTGGTAGATGCGGATAGAGGAGTTCCTGTTTGACAGGAAATCCAAATCAAACGCTCTGCCACAGGAGCTGCATCCTTGAGTGTCAATGTTATTCAAATATATTTGGCTGCATTGGCATTTCTAACATTTAGTTCCTGCTACAAAGCTGCAAAGGCATGTGTGCTGGTCTATTTCTATATTTCAAGTGTTCAACATTCAACCTTAATGAAAACCTTGCTTTTCCTTCAATTTAAGTTAATAACCTTCCACTCGTCTTAAAGTTGCTGCAGTGAAAAGGTAAGCCTCTAAATTCATTCATTCAAACACACACTTTAGACAATGAAGTAGGTATTTCATGGTACTAATAGTTTTTCTTACTGTATCTTACATTTTAAGCTAGTTTAGTAAGTTTAGCTTAGTTTGTCATTATGTGTATTTGGTGTGTGTCTCATGAAGAACAGAAGCTAGCAAATTAGACAGTCACACCTATTAGGCCTTTAGCCAAAAGACAATAACCAATATCTGAGCCTTTTCTGATACTTCTAATTATACATTTATAACCCATACAAATAGCCACTCTAAATAATGGTTCAAAGTTGTTTTCTAGATGAAAGTATTATGGGTTGCAGCCAGGGAGGTAAATCCCCCTTTTATTGCTTGTTGATATCGCAATTTTTAGGCTGGCCCTGTTTGAGAAGTAAGAAACCTGAAGAAGTTACTAATCTTAACAGAGCTGGATCAAATTAAAGTGGTGGATTGGATGAGTTGGTGGGACGTGAAAGGTTTGAGAACACTGAAAGAAAGTTGCCAATTTTGGACATCAAAATGATTTTATTAGTGCGTGTTGCCAACTGCGCCTTGCTTTAGGTGGATCTTTCTGAGTTGAAGACGACCCATCAAGTCACTGCCTGGTTGTAAATAGTCTTTTCACACTCTGACGCGCACAGACAGCGCACTGTGGCCGATGACGACAGAGACAGACAGGTGGTCTGAACAATTACAGTCCAGAACATTCCATTTTTACTGAGCTGCGTAGTTCACGCTGAGAGAGGTGACATTAAGACGGCGCCGTAGTTACCCGCAAAAGTCCTGGAAATGTTAAGGTCACAGTGATGTCATCACCGATATGCCAGTCACTTCTTGTGATTTGGAACTGATAAACCTGTCTGTGGTTTGAGGTTTAAAGTATGAACGTTTGGGATTTCTGCTGAAATTGATCAAATGTAACCGTCAAAGAGCCAACAGATAATTGAAAACCACAACCTTGACTAACCATGACCTCTCTTCATGCTCCGCTTACACAGGCAATGTTGTCTTTTGTACATCATCTCAACAAACTGCTGTGCTGCATTTCTAACTGCTATCGGGAATCAATTCTGCCTCTCAGCTGCCATAGTTGTCATGGTCCATTATTTCAAGAACGCAGTCCGACTGGGCCACTTTTCTTCAATTCTACACCACGCAATCAATGACTCTATATTTCATCACTTACATCAGGTGGGCTCGCTGCTCACTCCTGATTTTTCCACGTGCTCAAGTGTGCGTTTGAGGAGGGGATTGTACCAGTCAGCCTGACAGATAGAGAGGTTCATTGACTGCTAGATCCATTCTAACAACACACTGAGAAGAACAGCACTGACAGGCGTTTGGAAAAGGCTCCTGCAGAGGAGAAAACAGGCATTCAATGGTGATCAATGTGCATGATCAGTATATATATATACAGTATATACAGTATGTGTGTGTAGAAAAACATTCACTCATTTTTTTATGTGATAGATGCAGCAGATGTGGAGTTATCTATCTAAATTGACAGTATTTTGATATTCCATGTGTACGAGGGATTATTTGGTGGAAAGGAAATTTGAAGTCTGTGGCGATGTGTCTTTGAGTGTATGTTTGTGTGTGTGTGTGTGTGTGTGTGTGTGCCTGTGTACGTAGTGATGAGCTATATGAGAATATACAAGCATTTTTGTCAAACCTTCTTAACACTGTCTTGCGATGTCCACTGAGTTTCTAAAATATGTGTACGGTATTGTATGTGTGTGTGTGTGTGTGTGTGTGTGTGCCATGGGGGGGATGTGTGTCAGCTTTGATGCTGAGTGCTCTCTGGTCAAACTCCTTTGTTGTTGTTTGTCTGGCGCTGAAATGTGGATCAAACAGTGAGGAGACGGGTGCGGCTCTGTCTCTCCTCTCAGAGCGATGTGGGAGGCTGGCTAGGTACGCCTGGAGGTTAGGTACGTGCCGGCACTGTGTAAATGTTGACAACAGCTCAATTCTTCACCGTCAGGGCCAGAGGAGACAGTTAGTAATTCAACCAAAATGAATATCCACTTTTAACGGCCTGATTTATGTGCTGTGCAGCTTGTGCCTCACAACTAATGTTTGTTTGTCTAAGTGGGGAAGTCAATTGAATTAGCAGGGACGTAATTACCGGCCTGTTTCCTCATACGATTCTCTCCGAGAGTTGCTGGGGATCATGCTGTGTCAAAATGCTTTTTGTCAGATGATCACATGCAGGTCATTCAGGTCATCTGCTTCAAATGATAATATTGCTATTATGACAAAAGTGTACGCCAAGCGTGATTGTTTTGTCAGCATGGTTGCTGCAATTCAAAGTCATTCTAGTAATCCTAAAATGGTGGTGTTGTTGTTTTTATAGATTTTTTATAAGATTAGCAATACCAAGTGAATCCAGGTGAACTTGTGAACATTTGTGCATGACAACAATGAAACGCAGAGTCTTCTTTGCAAGACCCATTGTACTGTGGAAGAAAGAAAAAAGTTTCTTCCAACCTAAACATTTCTCTCAAGTTATCCTTTGGTAGGAATCGTTTCAATTGGAAAAAAAGGTTTGATCCCGTCATATATTCAGCTATGAAATATTGATTATGAACGTTGGGGAGATAAATCACAGATGTGACTTTGAGATGCAGAGGTTGGTTCAGATTCAGTGAGTCATCCGGGACCAATTTCTGCTGCTGCCCTGTGATTATCCATGCTATGATGCCATGTGTTCTGAGTCAGCCCCTTCATTGGATCATGATAGGATATCTATGCTGATATAAATTACAGGTACTGTCAGTTTGGCTCTCTACAAGAACGATTACAGTATATCATTTAAAAAATGATGTAATGGCCTGTTGGCAGTGCCAACGCTACATGAGGACTGTTGACTCTCTTATTAGCGACCGAAAACAGTTATAGCACAGTTTGTACATATACATGACATTACAGCATTTAGCAGACGCTTTTAACCAAAGCGACTTACATGTCATACCGTTGGCGGAGGCAGCCATGCAAGGTACCAACCTGCTCAACGGGAGCAATTTGGGGTTAGGTGTCTTGCTCAAGGACACTACGACAGATTTTTTTTCCCGGGAGGAGCTGGACCCGAACCGCCGACCTTGCAGTTGCGGGGCGGGAGCTCTACCTCCTGAGCTACTGCTGCCCCCATACATATATTTTGTATTGATTTATACAGCCTGTCTAGAACATAGTAATTGATCTGCATATAATAACAATGTCATTTATGGCAAGAAGGAATGCAAAGAATTCAAGAGGATGAATATAGCAGAGAACCATTTTATGAAGACGAAGGATGAATATGATCTCCTGAAGAACATGGACATGGGTGATGAGTATTTCACCGGGTGATAAATGTGCCTTCTTTTGGTACAGCTGACTGGAACAAATCCCACCTCTGGGCAAAGGCAGGTCTATTCTCTCTAGTATTCTATTCCCTCGATTTCATTCTTGCCTCTCCATTGGAGTCTGACTGTGCCGGCACAACGTGCCAGAGAGCAGATGTGCCGGTGCCCTCATGCCCCTGCTGTGCCCTGATCAATCTCCAGAGGTAGAAGGAGCGGTAGCAGGTTTTCCCCATCAGCTGCCCCATAAGGGACTGAGGTAATCAGCCACTTCACTTCGATCGCCAGCCTCCTCACCCAGGGTGGTCATCCGCCTCATCCTGCTCACTTACCCTTGCTTATACCCCCCTACCGTGGCAGCGATTGACCCCCTGCAAGATACTCTGTAGCCAGGATAAGGCCAGCCGGGATAGCATATTAGGGGTATTGATTAGGGCTTATCAGGAAGACCAAGCGTGGTGCTTTGGACAACCTGAAGGCTACAGCAACTGTGTCTCCAGCTGGTGAATCAGCAGATAGCTTCTCAAGAATGACTCACAGGTGACATTATCTTTTTTAAATGGTATTAATCAAACTGAAATAACAGCTGCCACTCCTGAGTCAGGAAAGCAGGACAGGAGAGATTACTTAAGGGCAAAGGAGATTCATCAGTATAACAAGAAAGAATGTGAGATGAATTAATGCACAATAGCTACTGTTTCCCCTTTATTGTTTCCTGTTCCACTATTCGGAGCCCAGTGCTGATGCAACCGTTTCTAACACAATCAAACTTGTAATAACATGACTTCTAGCAGTTTGCACAAATTGCAGTCTTTTGGATAAAACAAGTAACCTCGCCAGAAATGCAATCCGCCACCACTGAGACTTGAAGTCCATCAATCAATGGCTTAGAGAAACACATTCAGTCTGACAGAGTATGACAGAGCTGCAGGTATTCATCAAAAACCCAGACTTCCTGGTTTAGCAGTGTTGTTGATTAAAGGGATTAACAGTATTCTCCTAAATAATTTGGAAAGAGCCACAGAGGTGCTGCACTACAGGAACCAAAATGACATTAGATGCTCAATAGTAGCTGGAAGATGGTCGGGTTTGCTGAACGTGAGGCTGCTGAGGTTGAGGATAGCTGCTGGGAGTGGAGAGACAGTCTGTTGGACCTGGCAGAAAAACCTGTTGATAACTAAATAAAGAAGGAAACTCAAAAGAGACTGTAATGTTGCATCTACTGTATGGTAGCCATGGAAACAATAAGCACACTATGAAGAGTATGAAGCTTTAATGTGTTGAAAATGTGCTTTGAAGCACCATAGATATAACAACCAGCAGAAAAGCAGGGCCTTTAAAACACACATCAGTGTTCATACTGAGGACTACATGTTGCACACGTGCAGCTGAAAAGTCACATCAGTGAAAAGTAATGCAATCTAAAGCCATTCAAAAGTTGCAAATGTGAATTCAATGCATGCATCAATACAGCTATCGCGATATATCTTCATCACTTCATCATCATTTTACTAAAACGTATGAGATTTCTACGACAGTGTGTGTGTGTGTGTGTGTGTTGATATGTGTAAGAACGGCTAATCGTAGCTACATAGCCTTAAATGACTGACATTGACATTCCCAGTGGCCTAAGGCTTTTCCTGGGTGTGTTATTCATAGAACTATAGCCATGTTGTGTGTGTGGCATAGGGGTGATCCATCTTGTGAACCCCTCCTTATCTCCCCCTCCTAAGGACATAAAGCGTCAGCTCAGGACAGCATGAAATTGACTTTAGAGACAAACGGACGTAAGGGATGGTTTTATGATCACCTAGAGCAAACACCCGGACCATTAGCGAGTTAACAAGCCAAACATTCTAATAAGCTCAGCTTTTGCCTTTGCTCCGTGTAGGACCCCGGAGCACTTACGGGGTTTAATGATGAACGGGGTAATGGCTGGATCGCAAACAGACAATAAAGGAGGAGGAGGAGGATACGGTCAGGGTAGGGCAGCTGGAGGTCTGCTTAATCGGAACATTTCAACCTATTAGCTCTGCTGTCTATTTGACAACTGTGGAATTTCTGCTTACGTCTATGGGGCCCAAAGGATACAGTAGAATGGCTTATACATAGCAAATCAATGACTGTGACGAGGATCAAGACAAAAAAGTGTCATTGACTTGATCTCGGGAACATTGCTAGTGGCAACAGTGGCACTCATTGGGGCAGAACAGAGTATAGTATTGCACGTACACAGTCACACTTGAGAGGTAAGGGGGACAGCACATGCATAAAATAATACAGAGATCTACCTTTGCCCCTAAGATGGACACTTTCATTTAGTCTTAATTGAGTTCTTACCAACAGTAGAGCAAGAGAAAGTGCAATGAGACAAAGGTTCTGTATTTATATTGCACTTACACGGATATGACTGCTTAAAGTTCTTCGAATTTCATTTCAGTGCCTTCAGAGTTTTGAATATGAACGATGGAGCATTCATTTAAAAAAACACGTTGTCAAACAGTGACAGAAGAGAGAGTGGGCTTTGGAGGATTCCCTGCGGTGCGCCCTGTTCCACCTACAGCTCAATTCCCCCTGGGACTGCAGTGAAGTATGAAGAAGATAGCAGCTGGCGTATCAAACTCCCATACACCTGGGCTTCAGGGGCAGAACCCTCAGAAAGTTGTGAGCTCACACATTTGCAACCTTAAGTATTGGTAGTTTCAAACATTCAGGCTCATATCAGGTGTACAGCACACAGCTGATCTCATGCTCTTTTACAGTTCTCTTTAGTACACTAAAGCCCAAATCTTCATTACGAGACGCTGTCAACCCTCATTCTTTGTGTATGAATGCCTGCGTCGCAATACCTTCTCCACAGCATGAAAACGGCTAAAATCAATATATTGACAACAGCTCAGCTCCACTGCTGTAGAACGGACAAAACAAGAAGCTTACAGTTCAGGAAATGATGGCTCTTGGAAAGCTATTCAACATACAGTAATTACTGCCCTGCTATGGAGATAGTGATGTTGAATGGACCACAAACAAACAATAGGACTGACAGCTTCACATTCTAGTGGTACTCATCAGATAACATATTACCCGCTTATTGCGGTGGCAATAATAAAGTTCTGCACGCTGTCTTTCAGGAATCCATTCAATCCCCAGTATTGTGTTTCTCCATGAAGGCAGAAACTCAGTCAGGGTAACATGAGGTAAATTCAGCAGGTCAGGAGATACAATTATTTTGGGCTGCTGATGCAGAAATGAGCGCAGGACAATAAGGCATCTCTGCTGTTATCTACACTGTGCACTGTCGTTCATGAAACCACATTTGTTTTCATCTTATGATGGTCTAAATGGACGTTCACATTTCACATATTTATTGTGTATGCTCATATTTATTGTGTATGTTCATTTTGTTACACATTACACTTTGTTACTATTTTGCACTTCTGGTTAGATGCCAAACTACATGTAATTGTCATTGTACTCTGTGCAGTGACAATAAAGTTGAATTGAATTGAATTGAATCGAAATGAATCTAATATAATATAATATAATCACAGCATATATTTCCTCTCATTTGGATTTTTCACAATTTCACAAGGTCAGAAATAATTGAATCCCATGAGACTGTCAGTAATTTGCACGGGTGATTGGTTGTCCTGCTAACCAATCACCGTGCAAATTACTGCAAACAGTGTTGCTTGGTCTACAAGAAGATAATAAGGGTAAACACAACGCATCATACGTGACATTTACCAGAATTCAGTTTTTCTGTGATCAGATTTCTCCACAAGATAGACAGCGAGCATTGAACAGAAACAGTTGTTTGTCAGTGCAAGATATTTAGTAGTAGTAGTAGTTTATTAGTGCTTCACAGTCACAGACTGAAATCGCACACCAATTCACATACATAAATGTATCATATAAGTGGAGAAATTCACATATAATATATTCACAAAAGTAAAAATACAAATACATCAATAAAATAGAACATAATACACAAGATGCAGCATACATCCAATGCAGAGTGGGGAAAGGAATGGGTGATGGGCTAAGGGGTATGTTTATTGATGAGTCTGGTAAGATAAGGGATGGGGGAGTTCTGGTAACGGCCTGTTCTTGTTAATGGAATGTTAAGTTAATTTCTTTGCCCCAAGAGGGCAGCAACACAGTCAGCGCGATGGAAATAAACCAAAACATCATGCTCAAATGTAGCTCCCATAAGTAATGACGACATACAGTGTGTGACCAAACATGTTGCATTTGTGTGTATTTTATGGTATGCACTTTGAGAACATCTTGAAAACCACTGTGTGTGTGTGTGTGTGTGTGCGTGTTCCTGATTGAGATGAAAGGGCAGGTGCATGGCCTCAGTGAAGTCACACCCTTCTTGGGGAGAACAAACCTCAGAAACGTTATGAATGGTTGTTTTCATTGCCCCACTAAACACAACGTTATGACACATATGGTGGAGGCAGTTCAGAGCTTCAGATTTAGCGTTTTGCATATAAAGCGAAACCCACGTCGGTGCTTTGTGTATGTGATGTTTGCAGCTCTGGATTGTTACACTGACGGAGAGTGAAAATTCTTATTGAGACAGTGAAAGACCTTTCAGACGGACACAGGAGAGAAGGTTCTGATTGGATATTCGTCCCCCGGGTCAGCATGGGTGCGTGTAGGGTAACCAAAATTGTCTGTTACACTGAACTCAACAATAGTCATTACATAATCTACATTTCTCTGCCTAAGAGATTAGAGTCGCACAAACAGATCCTATTTCTGGCCAAATAAAAGCAAGGATTAAAACTAATGAATGAACGGTGAGGGAGAATCGCTTAGTGCAACCTGTGACTGCCTTTTATGACCTGGGATTGTCTAAATATATACATGCTAATTACTGCTAACCACTACAAATCTCTAAATAAATTGCATGTGAAATGCTACACATAAAAAACCCCATAAAGGTCAATCTGAATTTGCAAAACACAACATATATTATTCAGTCTACCATGATTCATTCTCATGTATTGTGTAATCAAGAGGAACCCGTGACACAGGATAAATAGCCATGCTGTGATGCAGGGAAATGTCCCGTCAGTGAATGTTGACATGGCTGTTTCAGCTGCAGCTTCAGGCTGGCTGTAGGATATCCAGAGGATTACCGGCCCACACGGTTACTCAGAGAGAGAGAGAGGACAACAAAGCTGGGTCCTGGCATTGCTTAAACCATCAGTGAACCATCAGTCAATGATACACAGTCACAAATGCTCTACACAGCTCCCTACGGCACATGCACACACACACACACACACACCAAAAAAAAACCACAAAAAACACTTTCATCCATACCTCATTTGTCCCTGCGCTGATGATCTGACACAGGCATTGGGCCAGGAGCGCCTGGACGGGGCGCAGAGCAGCACAATGGGATTATATTTTTGTATCTGTGTTGCCGAGGGTGACAATGTTTCTTTCAACCAAAATGTGAACTCACTGTCTAGATAGCCGCAGCTCAATCACAGATTGTTTGAGAGTTTAGAAGTTATCTTCAATTTATACTTCTGTGATTGAGCTTTGACATTCCAGGAATAATGTGAAATAGCGAGAAGAGTGCAGCCAGTGAGGTAATGTAAGACAGAAAATGCTCAATTTTGGTGAAAATTGCAAGTATAAAAATAGTTTTCCGCATCAACGCGTCTTTATCCTGTGTATATGAAGGGTGGGGTGGAGGTTGCGGGTGACAGGTACCATCTCTCTGTCCTTTGTAGTGATGTGCATATTGCAAATGTCAAACGGATGTTCCTGACATCAAACGAAGGAGAGATTAAGAATGCGTCATCCTCTCTTTTAAGTCTTCCTCTGATAAAATTCTAATTAACTTCAATCCTGTTTGACAAGGGGTGGGCACAAAAACAGGGCCGTATTTGAAGATGAGGTAGTTGCCTGTGCGTTTGTTTAAATATGATGCCCCTGTCAATTTGTGAAAGAGAAGCAGTGCAATCCTGGTCAGTGGATTTCTGTCTGGACACATGATTCAACCAGGAAGCCGGCTCCGTTGGCCCTAAGTGACATCAGTCTAATAGCATTTACAAATACACAGGATTTCATGTTATAATCCAATGCAATAATCCAGGATGAGCATTCATACAGAAGCCCGATACAGATGTCAAAAGAATGACGTACTAATCCACAGACGGTGACTATAGACACACACACACACACACACACACACACACACACACACACACTTTCCCTCAAAATGTAAAAGCAACTACAATGCATTTCAATGCTTGTGATACTTCCCTCACTCAGCCAGGGCAAGGAGAAGAGCAGAAACAGATTGCAGGGCTACAAAGGCCATGGAGGGAAATCACACGTTCTCGTTCCCGATTCTAACTTTCTGATTGCATTTCAGAGCCCGTCTGCCCTCCTCCTTTCTGCACACAGGGAAACAAGATGGAGAAAGGCGTTCCTTTTTGTCCTCTTTAGCCGACTGAAGTGCTGTTTCAGGTCTCCTCCTGCTGAATGTTCCTGAGAAAACACAGCGAGGACAAACGTTTCCTCCTTTATCAAGGACACGTGTGAGTGCATGTGATGAGAGGAGAAGAAAGGGGATCAGATTCGTTCACGAGTCAGGTCTAATGATCATCAACAGGAAACCAACCTCTTCCAGTGACTGAATGTGGGTATTAAAGTGGGAGAAGCCTCTCTACCGAGTCTCCCAGAACGAACACGATCAGTGTTTATTCCCTGTTCTAAAGTTGAACCCCTTTCGAATGAGCTTTACCCTTTTGTGAGCCAGAGATTAGAGTCGGCGTTCATTCATGAGGATGAGTCGGGATCTAGGCTGATATTTCCTCTTCAAGTTCATCAAAAAACCAAAAAAAACGGATTCTCTGAGCTATTTGTGCCACCCATAGAATTAAGGAAACGTTAACTGCCAAGTATCTGACATAGCTTATGCCATTCGATGAACACTTTTATCCAAATCACCTTACCCTGGAGTTCATGCATTTTTACTATGCAGTGGGAATGGAACTACTAACCCTGACAATGTCTGTGCTATGCTGTTCCCACTGAGCTACATTACACTACATTACGGCATTTAGCAGACACTTTAATCCAAAGAGATTTACATACCATCATATACATATACATACTGCATACTACATATACATCATCATATACTACAACATATACATACTACATCATATACCATACTACACGCATGTCTTTGGCTACAAAGGAGCAGATACGTAGAAAAAGGCCACCAGAAAGATGAGGCCATTTTACAGAAAGTGAACATGAACCAGCTTTGAGACTACACTAGCAAACAATGAAATATTGTAAAAACTATTGAACATTGAGAGTGAAGGGGGTATATGGATTACATCCTGCAGAGCAGAAATCCATAGGCTTTTTAATAGCTACTCTGGCCTTGCATGATACTGGACATTTACCATCTTAGTAATCTCTCATTAAAAAGGGAAATACAAGTAAAAATACTTTTAAATAGCGTTAAAGAAAACCCAACTATTCCCAATTGCTGTGGATACACGCGGTAATTAAATCAAATTCAACATGATCACAGTCATTATTATTATTATTTAGTCTCTGGTGCTTGTCTAACTGGGCTGGAATTGGCAATGTAATGACGGCTTATTTGAATACACGATTTAGTGCTAGAACTATCTTAAAGTGTTTGTAATTAGACTATTATGTGAAATCAAATGAAAAATTGTTGACATTTTCAGTGATGTTTTTTTCACATATTATTTTGTATATATAACAATTTAAGGATGCTTGAACCGTGCTACCATGAATTGACAATAGCCTGATATATTAATCCAGATATATTGGGTATTTGATTTGTCCTTCATATTCACTTTCCTTAATCCCTGCTAATTCAATTTCAGACAGCGTTCAAGCCAGACACAAGGATGCTGCAAGCCATGGCAACAGGTCTGGTGAGACAGTGTCTGAAATGACATGACTAATTATATAATCAATTCAGAAAGCAGATGGATTAGTGTCTGATGGTTTCTCTGAAGCATGAAAAGGACTCCGCTAGGCAGCAGGGAACTACTTTGTCCACGCACAGCATGACAAAGGACTGCAGGGTCTCAGATGTCTTCGAACTCAAGAGAGAGTTGTACATGGCTGTTAGTGAGAAACGTTATTACCTAAGAAGGCAATTATTGACCCAACATGTCATAGCCTGACAGCCAGGCTACTTATAGCGCTGAGGAGACAGACACAGTCAAAACAGAAATCCAAAGTGTGGTGTCACTGATGTTTAATTTGTAAACTAAACTGAAAAATCGCATGACTGAGCACACATTTTGTAAACTATACTGTGGGTAAATTCCAAGGAAATAGCACCTCTACTTTTCAGTGCATCATCTCATAGAATGATGTAATGTTTCATGACATGCTGAGTAGCCTAGTGCGAGAAACCGCAGTCTTCATTCAGCTAAATAAAAGTGACTGCAGTTGAAGGATCGTTTTTTTCCCAAAGCATAAAAGATAGGCCTGTGTTGTTGGAAATGGAGCGTGGTTATCCGACTCACTGTTGTGTGTTGATTGTAAGGCACAAAAGCATCCATGTGGCCCTGACTATCTTTTGAGATATCTGTCATCTTTTCTCTCAGCATTAGAGAGCATTAGTTCGAGAAGCTGGCACTGAGCAAACTTTAAAGTTTAAATGGGTATTTATGCTAAATCCCTTCTCGGAAAAACAATTATTTATAAGGTGTCATAGCTAAAATAAATGTATAACATAAAAAATGCTGTCATTGGGCTATGTGTAATAATTTCATTAGATTTTGACAGTGACATGATTTGTTTTCATAATTGACTAAGTAAACTGCTCCTATTAATTGTATTATGGACAGAAGTAATCAGTTTAGTAGGATACATTTGATTAAACAGCGACTAAACTACTTAAATCTGTATGTAGCCTGACCTCTACAGGTGAAAAGTAGGGTACTGAACTTTTGGTGGCAAGTGATGTCACCACCTGTTGTACTCTTGGAAGGTGACATCACCGGCCACCGCAGCAGCCAATGGGAGATAACCAGTTCAGTATCTTGCTTTTCACCTGTACATATTTAGGTATGGGGTGTAGTCACTCTTTAAAAGGCTGCACGACCCACAGTGTTGATATAATGCAATATATTTTGTGTTTGGTTGTGTATTGATGTGTCTTTCCGCTATGCACAATGGGAAAAAAGACTCCAGGTGGGGGTTCGCAAGCACAAGCAAGCACAAGCAAGCACAAGCAAGCACAAGCAAGCACATCCATTAACATGGGAGCTGAAATGAAAGTTGTCTGCTCCGCGTCAGCCCTGCTCACTGTCTGCAGGAGAGCGTGTTTGATGGAGGGCATAGCAGGCACATCATCTAAGCTCTTCCATCTGCGTTCAATCTCCTTACAGATGTCATTCTTCTGAGCAGCCAAGCATACTGTTTCTGTTGCGAGTCCCAGCAGACACCGACACCGTTCGATTGTCCACGCCAAAGCCTCTCGTGAAGGCTGGTTGCGGCCTTGGCTTTGGGAAAGAGATGATTGGATGCTTTTGCTGGGAGGTTTTAGATTTCTTGGCCACTCAACTGCACTCGGCGCCATGCAGGCCCAGCTTGTTCTGTAAGCATTAGGATTAAAACCTCTCGAACAAGAGCCAATAAAAATCTAAAAAAAGAAAGAAAAAGGAATCTAAGAATTTGAGACGTCTGCCTCCAAGGACTGCTTGTGCTCCAACTCAAGAATAACATGTTTCCACCTATTGCTTATTTTCATTTGTGGAAAAAACGAAGACAAATTCTCACCTGGTCGCTCAAATGCATTTGAGACCTCAGAACTGAGCAATCAGAAGTGTTTCCACTCATTTACATATGAATATTGAATGTATGTTTGTGCAGATACGTTTCATTAAACGGCTAGAATGACAGAATACATTAGGAGAATAGTTTATCACAGTGTAATCAGATGTGATGCATGCACACTGAATGAAATATGCATGACAAATTGGCTTTGGAGAACATAGGGCAGGTAGGCCCTCTGAACGTTGCACAAAGGCTCATTGAAATTCCTTTCATTACCACTACGGCACTACAGAGAGAGAGAGACAGACAGAGACAGGCAGGGAGAGAGACAGAGAGAAAATGGATATTGGACTCCTGATTACAGAGGGAGGATAAGCCTTTTATCGTATAGTAGAATATCATGAATGATGTATTAAGCAATTTCTTTGGTTAAATGAATAAAAGTAAACAAAGTCACACAGGATGAGCATTTGGTCATTTTATTTACAAATGTTACTGAAGAAAGTTTGATGACTCAATACCATTTAATAGGATATATGTTTCTCATGAAAACCCTGCTTGTGTAGATAAGTGCTTTCCAAGCAAACCTTTTTAAATATATTTTGATACACTTCTAATAATCTTTATTACGTCTCCCCTGTTACAAACAAAAAGGCACATAGACATGATAAGAACACATTGGTCAACAAACATGTTAGTAGCGCAAGACTCAGCAGAGAAAAAGTAGATACTGCAGGGTTCCCTCCGGTCTAACATGAACACGCTTCCATCTCTAAAATGTGTCACGATAACTGTCATAACAAAGATCTGCCTCGATAATCTTATAGACAATATAACGCTTGAGTAGTTTCTAGCCGCTAAAACATCTAAAAACTCTCTGGTGCATGCACATCCCTTATACTTTGTACAATTTGTAATACTTAATACGACATAAACACATTACATTTGCTAATTGTTTTTCAAGCTTACCCTCTCAATCACACACTGTAAAAACAAGGAATACGATTCTCATCGATGGGGCAATTTTCTTTCTAGAATCATAAATGCAAATAAGTCTCCAAGCTCGCCACCAAGAGTCCAGGCTGTTTGCCGTGGCTGCAATGTTCATGGGTTGTTGTCAAAAGTAGTCTCTTCGTCAATCTGCTGGAGCACAGTCATGTCACATGGAGGTGGGCTGGCAAGCTGCAAGGAAGGGAACAGCGATATTACACAACGGGAAAGCCTAAAACAACGGGTCCTCGTGTGGATCGGTTTGCTCGCGTACTCACTTTTGAGTCGCATGTAGCAGGAGTTGCAGTAGAGCTGTTTGTTTCGTATTCTGACTTCAGCCCCAGCCTCTGACCCTCCGAGGTCGGACTTACAGTCGATGCACTGAGGAGTTTAGGAAAGGGCATGGGTTAGAGAGGGACTCAATCGGTCAACGCTAGTCCACAGTGTCCAACTCCACAGAAGGAGCGATGGGGACAGACAGACC
>OMOT01027118.1:0-10981 GCA_900312575.1 Acanthochaenus luetkenii | reverse complement strand
GCCCCCGCCCCGCCGCCGTAAAAGGAAGTGTGGCCTGAGAGGGCAGAGTGAGGCCGGCTGTAGTTGGGGATGGACGAGGTGCTCCCTGGTGTCCACGATGACCGCCAGGAGTTGCGGGGGGTGTCCAGGTTGTCAAGGGACTCGCCCCTGCAAAGTCAACCCGAGCCAGCCCACGTTAGCCGGTTAGTGGAAGCATTTAAACCGTCTGGCTAACAACTGTACCTGCTGTGACATTTTTCTTTGGGACTTAAAATACTCAATGATATATAACCTGATTTGACGAGGCAGATTCAGACCGTTAGCCAGACTGGTGTCCACAACATTTGATGCCAATACGCTGTGTTCACTTGAGCGCACAATTTGAGTTACAGAATATTAGTATGTTCAAACACCAGTGAAGCCCACACCACCAATTGCTCACTCGTTGACACTGTTGAACCTTACATCAGTCTACCTGCCTAATGTCTTCACTTCACCCCGCAGGTTTGAGTGATGTCTACAGTGTACGTGTTGAGGTGGCGTACCTGCGCATGGGGAGGCTGACGGGCTCCTTGCCGGTGGCGGGGATGGTGGAGCGCTGGCGGATCCAGCTGTTGTCTGTCAGCAGCTGAGTTTTCTTCTTCATCTCCTGCAGGATCTGCTGCCTCTCCAGCTCAGACTGGGACAACTGCTGGCCCGTCTTCTGAGAGTCCGCCCACGACGCCTCAGCCGCTCCAGTGCCCGCCACTGCACACAGAGAGAGGAGATACATGGTTTTGGTGAGAGAAAATGATGCTGGGGGAAATGAGGTGTCTGAGGTGATTCAGGCGTATGATGGAGGGATCTGCTGTAGCCAGTGATTAGGGAATTACTTTTCATGCAATTCAATTATAGGAACTTCAATATGAAGTTATCATTTCTTAAATTCAAACATTTGTTCAATAAAGATGTATCAGGTTAATTAACTTGAGAACTTGAGAGCAAACCTGGTATCAACAAATCAATATGGTTTTACTATGTGTACTTTTCTATGTAACTGACTGATTGATTGATCGATCAATTGAATGGTCAGCTGTTAATCAAACAGCTGTAACTTTGATTTGTTGAAATGTCAAAATCCACGGATTAGCGGATTGAGGGGATCATAGCAAGAATAGATTGATCGGACTGCGGATTGATCGGAGAGGGGGAGCTTCGGGGCCGAGCCCACCTCTCTCTGGCTCTCTGTATCTCATGGCATTGAGGAGGTTTCTCCTCTCCATCTCCAGCTCTGACGCAGCGCTCTGGCGTTGGGCCTGTTTGTCACGCTCATGCCTCAGCTGCTCTTCCAGCAACCAGTGGGCCATGCCCCCCATTCGCCCATACACACCTAGGGTACAGGCCGTATACGATCTTAACGACAGCCTATTTGGAAAGGAATGGACTCACACACATGGACATACACCAACATGCGTATATGGACTCGCTTATAAAACAACGAATATGCAGAGAAACACAAACACACACACATACACATGCACACACAGGAAACATACACAGTCCACCGCTCCTAACTACAGCAAACAAGAAGACTCATATTCTCATATTTCCATTCTCACACATCACTTTTGCATTTCTTCCCGCTTTAGCCTTTTTTTAGTTATACATTACATTACATCATTTAGCAGACGCTTTTGTCCAAAGCGACTTACAATAGTACATTTTTCGTCAACATTAGTCAGACCAACTATACAACGCAGTCTTTCATCAGCTTAACACTTCAATAGGAACAAGTAGCATGAAACACTTCAATAGGAGCAGTAGCTTTAGTAGTCAGAGTTGTTAGTTTAGAATTGTTTTATATAGTATTTATTATAACAGATCAATAAGCAGATTTTATTTCACATGCACAACAGTACTTTAGTCTTTTTTAGCTATACAGTATTTATTATAACAGCAGTTTTTATTGCACTGTGAATTATAATTACTTACTGCTACCTGTTTTTATTTATTATTGTTGTGCACTGTGTTATGACTTTTAACTTATTGCTTGTGTATTCTTTCATGCTATGGGAATGAGCGGAGAGTAAACACTCCATTGTACTTGTTACATACGGCAAAATACAACTCTTGAATCTTGAATGAAGTTGTCATCCAACCATCTTTTACATCTATTACCGGTGAACTATAGTTTCACTTAATCTGAATCGATGGGTGAATTGAATCAAGAGGACTGACCTTTCATCTCTGGTTTCTCCAAGTCATCAAGCTGGGGGGTTGATTTGGACTTTGCCCTGCCAATCAAACAGAAAATACAAAAATCAATGAAAGTAATCATATTTAGCTCTATTTGCAGGGGTAACAGATCAATTAAAAGCCACATGGATCAAATACAACCTATCCAAGTTATTACTTTGAAACAGTGTAATAGATTTTCCTGGAGACTGACATGGCATCGGTTCTGCTAGTGTGATTAGCTGGGGAATGGTCACACAGGGAGGCATCATTCATAGAGTTTGGCTGCAGATACACACTTACAAAATACTAACCTGTCTGCAAATGATAGTTCAGGCTGGACATTGGCAATGCCATGGGATTCACTAGCCCTTTAGTGAAGGGTCGGGTGTAGAGAGGTGAGACGAGGGTTACAGTGCACAGACGGAGGACAAAGCACATGCAAACACATTAGTTGGAGTTATGGTAATGCATAGACAACAAGGCAGATTATATTTTACACTTAGTGCTTAACTTGGTTAGCATCAGCGTGACAGACAGATGAGGGAGGCAAAAGGACATTTAAACAAAGTAAGGGGCAAGTACAAGGAGAGCAGTGGCTCTACTGACCACTGGTGCTGCTGCTCTGCTGCTTCCTGACGCCTCCTCTCCTCCTCCCTCTCCTCCTCTCTCCTCCTCTGCCATCTCAACTCTTCCTCCTCCCTCGTCTTTCTCTCTTCCTCCTCCTGCTTTTGTCTCCTCTTCCTCTCCTCCTGGAAACGCTGAAGCTCTCGCTCCTCCTCTTCCCTCTTCCTTTTCTCCTCTGCCTGTCTTTGGCGCTCCTGCTCCTCCATGCTCTTTCTCTCTTCCTCCGCCTTATATTCCCATGGAAGAGTGGGCTGGCTGAGGGGAGTGAGGGGAGAGAGGGGAGAGAAGGGAGAGAGGGGAGAGCATCGGCTGACGCTGTGGTTGTTCACCTCCAGGCTCCTTGGCTGCTGGAGGCCGGAAAGGAGAGAAAAGAGGAAGCCTTGAAACAAATGATTAAGTAATCTATGGCCTTTATCGGCGACCAATAGGAATTGCAACATCGATGCAACTTCCTCCTACACAAGTCTATGGCGAAGCCCCAAAACCAACTAAGCTAGCTAATTAGAGCAGAGATACAACAGAAATGTCTAGTGAGGAAGTAATATATCACGTTGCAAAATGCTGGAATGATTGCTTGCTGATAGCACTGCAGTTGAAAATAGGAGTGGGAGAGGAGAGGACATTGGGAGAGTACGGACTGCAAAGTGAGAAACCTCAGCATATATATAGTGAATATTTTCTTGAGCAATTTACAAAGTAAAATAAATAGATAATATAATGTAAAATTGCATATGATGTATATGACGTGATAATTTAATATACAATTGAATTGTCCTAGTCAGAGGTGATGGGGTGAGTTGTTGGATTGCCCTCTACCTCCTGTTGGTGTGTGCTGTTGACAAAACCCTGCTGGGCCCTGCGCCACTCCTCCTCCAGTTTCTCCTGGTCGCGCTTATATTTCTCCTGGACGAAAAAGCAGAGAGAGGGGTCAAAGATCATCACACTTGAGCACATGCAGGAGGGGTCAAAGATCACCACACTTGAGCACATGTATTCTAAATTACATGACCATATTGTGCAGGACAGTGAGAATACCAAGTTACATGGAGATATGGATAATATCATTAAATCAGTTTTTCAAAGGTTCTGGAGAAACTTGTCTATACAAGAATCTCAAAGCACCTAGCTGAGAACAACATCCTGTATAAACCAGTATGGTTTTGAGAAGAATTATTCAACAGAATTGCCACTGTTACAGTTAGTTAGCAATATTTCTTAGCAAAATTCTTAGGAATTACTGTGGATGGAAGATTCACTTGGAAAAAAAACATATTGATCATGTCTGCAAAGGGTCTATGAAGATGATTGGAATATTGTTCTCTTATTCATCCTTCTTCCCATTTAACTATATATTACAGTTTATATATCCATATTTTAATTATTGTAATATTGTTTGGGCACCATACTCTTCCAAAAAAAGTTCTTAAGGATTATTTCAAACTGCTTTCAACTAGTCAAGAGCCATCTGCTCCTTTGTTTAGAAAATACAAATTATTGCCTGTCCATAATGTAAATATACTTCAAAAATGTGAGTTTATGTATAAACACATACATTATATATCAATCAATCAATCTTTATTTATATAGCCCTTTTATACAAGTATGTCTCAAAGGGATTTACATTGCATCATATATACATAGTACATCACACCATGCACCACACTACACACAAACATATATTTGCATGTCTTTGACTGTGGGAGGAAACCGGAGCACCCGGAGGAAACCCACGCGAACACGGGGAGAACATGCAAACTCCACACAGAAAGGGCCAGGCGAGATTTGAACCCATATACAATCAGACATGCACTCATGTTCAACCAGGTGTGCAAAGGATTTTCATTTACCCTATTGTCATACTTCCATCCATCAGTTTTTCATCAAATATAGCGGACCTCAACTATGGAATTCATTGAACACGACATTGAAGTCGTCTTCTCTAATAGCTTTCAAATCACATTAAGAAAATATCTTATATCTAACACAGATTGTGCTTGAGCGACTGCATGCACAGTAAATATATTTTTCTGTATTCTTTTGTCTGTCTTGTCTCTTTTGTATATATGTTTTGATGACTGATGTTAGGATATGAATAATTGGTAATGTTGGTATTATATGTACGTTTTATGTGAATATTTTACATGAATGATTGAAATCAGGGGGAGGACTTTGAATAAGCCCGTCAGGATTCTTTCCTCTCCTGCACAATTAAATCAATGTTATAGTTGTATTGTCCTTCTTTTATCATAACATCTAACCATCCTGAAAGTTAATGATATAAACCTATAGAGAAGCTTGCCCGGGGCAGGAAGTCTCTCCGGCACATCTCAAAACCAGGCTGTTTAACCAATAGGGAATAAGGCTGGGGGAGTAACAAGCCTTCCCAGCTACATCAGCCCTCCGCTTGGACATCTTTGATCTCAATCCAGAAATAGCCCTTCAGAGGAATGTTTTGACAGGACTCTACTATATGTTAGGTGGATACTCCACAGATTCATTTCCAACTGCCTGGGTGCTGAGTAAAGTTTATATTCTGAGGCGATTGGGAGCAGTCTTCATTCAATGTGAGGACTCCTAAACAAATTATGACTGGGATAATGCATAATTAGGTTAACTAGCTCTGCTAATTGAGAGTTCTATTTTTACCAGCATGCCTTATGAACGGTCACTGATAATCAAGTGAGTCCTTATTCACCTGTAGGAGGCGCTCCTGCTCCTTCTGCCATTTCTCCTGTCTTCTGCGCTCCTCTTCTGGGTCCCAAGACCAGTGGTTGGAGGAGGGAGTGATTGAGGGAACAGGTATCTGATGAAAGAGGGGATAACACATGCATTATAAATGTATATCAAATTCTATAGTCTACATTCTGTAGTATATTGATATAAAAGCAACATCACAGAAGCCATCAACTCTACAGCATCTTAACTAACTCTATGGCATTCAAATTGTACATTTCAGTAGCTTCTCAATTTTCCAAGTTAGATGAAAATGATAGCCCTCTTTAAAAAGGCCCTGAAAATCACATGATTTATCTTCACATTTTGTCCCAATCTTTCCCCTGTATTCAAGGTAATTGGGCAGTCAAGGGCTTATGAGGCAGAGTGAACCTGTGTCTGAAGCAGTAGCAATGTGCCACACTTAAAAATGGGCCTGGGCTTTGTAATAACGGCAGTATCCACTTGCAAAGATGTTGTCATACTAGAAGAATATACACGAACAGAGGAAAAACTCCCCTTTATATATTGAATACTACTCACATCTGATATTGCGGACTCTGATCCTCCTTTAAAAGAAAGAAATGCATCCAATAAATACAGAGCAACTTAACCTTGAGGCTATATACCATATCGACACAAAGTTGACAGGCTTATTAAAACTTCAAATCGATTTACAAGTCAAGTGCCAATTCATCATTGGAAATGGCATTTAAAACCACAACAGTAATTGATGTTTTCAACAAGCCTCGAGCAACAAAGGTCTTCTAATTTCACCCACTAAGAGTTATTGAGTCACTGAATAGAAAAATAAATAAATTGATTGCAGAGAAAATAAGATCAAACAAACGGACGGAAATCACAAAACTCAAAGAGCTCATCCGCTGCATGCACAAGATGCACAAAAGTACTGAGCAACCAGTCGAAAAGATATGAAGGGTACTTTACACGCATGCCAAGAGGAACACAGTTCATAATCACACGGGTGCAACGGGAATGCTTTTAACATCATGCGCAGCAAAGTGACCATAACCATATGTGTTTGACCTGAACACCACACAAAAATACCACAAACACAACAGGATCGAAGGATCTGCATTTGTGGTTGGTACGTTGGCATAGAGTCTGGCATGCTGTACAGCGTTTGGGAGAGTCTGCTGTTTTTATACACAAATTGTGCCATTTTCTGTTTTACTTTCCATACTATCTTAGCTTATGAGGTTCATCTTAATCTTGCCGTGACGTTGCATTTGTAAAATACAAATAAATTATATAAATAATCCCAAATGTTTGTGACTGTTGCCTTTATGGTGAAATTACAGACATTTGTAGCCTCTGGGCTTCCTTCAATAGTAAATCAAGTGAAAGTTAAGCTTGTTTGGTATGTGGGGAGGTTTGTGAGGAGACATCCCTTAATGATGCCGTACAAGTCGACAACTACTGCACTAGACTGTCTTGGCTCCTTTGGCTTGAACAGCATGTCAGTGCCCCAAGTTGTACCAGGTGGAGGTGAGGTCACCGCACACTCAACCCTGTTTACCACAGAGGTAGACCAGCGCACTGACACTGGACCCTGAGCAGCCTGAAGAGGGAAGGGGCACAGCAAAAGGGTTACACTCTTGCAGCAGACCAGACAAAAGACAAAGCAATAGCCCCAAAATAGAGCAGAATCTCAAACTTTGCATGTACGTTTCTATTTCAGTCCATACGGCTCATGATCAAATGATATTAAAATAAAGGCTATTTATCGATTGAACATGAGGTCTTGACTGACAAGAAACATGCATACCAGATGAGAGGCCCCTTGGAAATCAGAGGAATTTGGTGAGATGAAAGCACAGAGCGCCCAGCCACCAAATTACATAGAAGTCAACCTATCATTAATAGCCACGCTTAGGTCAGCGCTTTTTACCTTGTTCAAAAAACTCTGACCTCCGTTTTAAGTTTTTCAAAGATATGGGTTCTGACTCTACATGAGAAATGGAAAACAGGGTACAGTGAGGTACAGTTAAAGAGAGAAACACGTTTGACCTAAGTAGATAACGCCTTATATAACCAACACATTGACATGAATTAGATATACACAGATAGGCAAAGATGCATTGTAATCAGATATTTCAGATGATGGTCTCTCATAGTTACGTAAAACATTAAGTGTGCATAAATATTGTCCACAGTCTGCTGCCATGTTTTTGCTTTGAGTAGTCTACAAGTTTCATAGCCAAACTCAATTTCACAACGGTTCTGTAAGATTGTGCGCTCTGCTCTTTACCTTTGTTTCTCATGGTCACCGATTCTCCACGGAAACCCCCGTTCACTCCGTTTGAGGCCACATCCTGCAGGAAGACATGGCAGGGTGTACACTCAATGAACAGGAACAATAAACCATGTACATTACGGAATACAGACGGCGGGAGATACCCTTCTCAAACAGACAACAGAATGCAATTAACCCTGTGTCAACTTATCCTAGGTCACTTACAATGATTGGCTGGGTGGAAGCCTCCTTGGTTGTCCATGTTTCGGCGGATTTGCGTGAAGTGAAATCCAAGCTGGTGTTGACAGTATTTGCTTCAGTGGAACCTAGAAGTATTGGATGATCCGTAGCGGTCAGATTGATGGTCTTATGGCTTTTATATGGCAGGGAAGGTAGATCTCTGTCCCAGTCTGCATGCAGACAATGCAATGGCAAAGAATAGGATGTGTGCATGGACATAAGAAGGTTTTGTGCATGTGTGTGCAAGTGCACAGTATGAGTGTGTACTTGTGTATGCACATGTATATGTGAAAATCCAACATTTGACACAGAGTTGTGTGTTATATGATTATAATACAACACTATTAAGCAGGGAATGAGGTTGCTGTTATGGTGTTATTCTAGAGAGCAGCAGGGGGTGACAGAGAAACCACCTTCCCCAGCCATGCAGTCTATTAAAGCTTGTATAAACCCCACAGTGTTGCTAACAGGCTCACATCCACTAGACTTAGTTGAGCTATTTCAACAAAGTATGTTCAGTTCGAGTCAGCTACAGAGGTGGGGGACTTGAGTCACATGACTTGGACTCGAGTCAGACTCGAGTCACACGTTTAATTGCTTGCATGGAGATGAATACTTAAGACTTGACTTGACTGGGGTTCTGGATTTGACCTGATGACTTGAAAAGGTTTCTAAAGTCTTAACAAAAGATCTTGTGAATGTGTAAATTACTTAGATTGAAATGTATTGAAGTTGAAAGTTGAAACCGATTATAGAAATAAAACTCATGATGCACTAGTTTTTACACTATTAAAATGATATTGCATTGAAAAGTCCTAGACATTTCATTTTCTTGAAGATATTAAATTGATAGTGGACTCTTGGATTTGTTCGGACATGACTCTGTGTTCTACATTTAGACTTGAGACTTGACTTGAGACTTGTGCCTTAATCCTTGAGACTGACTTATATAACTCAAGCAATGTTGTCACACCTTTGGTCAGCTACGCCGGGTGGATTTTTGTTTTGGCAAAGTGCCACTGACCTGGTAGGAACAAGTAAGCCTGTTATACGAACACTGTAAAAACAGCAGGCCTGCACTCAGAGGACCATGAACCTAAGCTGGGTTAGTTGTCCACAAGGTAAACACCACATGGACACAAAGAGGAAAGGACAGGAAACTGGAAGAAGAAAAGAAAGGCAGAAACATATAGAAAAAAACCAAAGGAAACAAAAAAACAGAGACCGACACACAGAACAGAAATACACACAGAGTGGTAGAGGAGAAAATAGCCACTTAAGTCCCTTATCAATAAGCAAACCATCTTCCCTTCTCGGAATAGAAGACCCTTACCGTTTAACTGTCATGAGATCATTCATGGATGGTTTCACAACAGTTTACGGACCAATTTAAAGTGTCAAAACCGCTTAGCAACGCAACCAGCATAAGCAGCGCTGTCAGTCCAGGAATGCAGCCCTTAAAGTGGTTCAACTCTTTCATTCTCTTTCAATCTCTCTCTCTCTCACACAAACACACACACACACAAACACACACACACTCACACACACACACAGCGTTTAGATGACTCACTCTTCTGGCCGTGACGACGTATATCTATGACCATACTGCCCTGCTGCACCGCCTCCTCCATGCAGGCCTTCCAGTCTGTGTAGCTCATGTCTGCCACCCGGTGCCCGCTCACCGTCAGCACCTCATCGCCGACCAGGAGCCGGCACATCTCCGCCAGGCTGCCTGCGCGGGACAGAGGGCCGGGACACCGTCAGCAGAGAGGGTCGGACAGGTAACCCCATTCCACCACTCACTCAACCACTCCTGGTTATTGCAACTTCCTCAACACGGGAGAGGAATTCTGTATCATCTTGAGGTAATATTAGAACTATACACGAGAAGAAAATCTTGAAATTGTTGCGTAAGACAGTCGTCTCCACGGGGCCCCGCAGCAAAAATGAGCTTAAATTCACTATAATTTAATTTACCCAATTAGAGAGCGTCACTATTCTAATTATAGGTTTCACTCTCGCCACTATTATCTCCCCCATTTATACAATTCAATACTAAACCAAACCAACAACAACCTTCACATATGGGGGTGCTTTGGGATAAAATCGTATGAAATGGGGGTCTAATGTCTATTTGGAGGTCCCATGACATGAAAACATTTGAGAACCCCCGTTGTAAAAGCGTAAAGTGGTTGCAACAATAGTTTGAATGCCAACAACAAAGACACTGCAACAAAGCTACTTTTATGTTTTTCAATCAATTGTTTTTACTTTCTGACCCCATACAATACATGGCATGATATGGAGAAACCTAAGTAGGGAGAGAGGCTCAGGCCCAGCAGATCTGACCCAGATAGATGCTGCCCTACATAGGCCTGGCACTGACACCGCAACGGGCTCCTGCTGGAAGGCACGCTGAGGACTAAGCAGCACCGCCTGACTGCAATACAGAAGTGAGTGCAAGCGCTGGTTTCCAATATTACCGCTGTATCTGTGAATACATCAGTTGGCTTTAGCGAGAACGATATATGACAACTGCCCGTGTGTTCTTTCCCCACTGGCACTGACCACTGGGGACGTTTGAGTTGATGGTTGCCAGTTTTGGTTGACCTGCGGTGCTGCACCACTGCTGGACAAAGTCAAATGAATTCACTGGGAATTAAATATTGATCGTGGAAGGTGAATTAAAGCTCTGCCCATATTTCAGTTCACATCAAACCCCTCTGTTTGAAGTTATTCCTGTGTTGTCAGAGTATCCAACCTGGCTGGCAGGACGTCTTACTTGGTTGGATGGATGTGATGTGAGCCCCTGTTGAGTCCCAGTCGGCCTGGAAGCCAAAGTCTCTGCTGCTGTTGGGCTTCTGATTCAGGTTGATCCGCATGTCGCAGTAGTTCTCCTAGGAACCAAACACACACACACACACACACACACACACACACACACAAACACTC
>OMOT01027115.1:5737-19191 GCA_900312575.1 Acanthochaenus luetkenii | reverse complement strand
AGGTGTTTCGAAACCCTGCTCGGAACATTGTTCCGAATCAGAAAGTGTCGAAAAGGTCGATACAGTATCGAGCGTGAGTACCGAGCCGGCCATCACTACCGCACACACCTAGTGAAATTTATTCTCTGCATTTAACCCATCACGGAACCCCCCCGGATACACACAAGTAATTACACAACACACACATGCTAGGGGGGCCGGAGCAGAGGGCTGCCATTATGGCGCCCGGGGAGCAATTTTGGTCAAGGATCACTACGACAGATTTATCCCCGGGAGGAGCTGGACTCGAACCGCCGACCTTGCGGTTGCGGGACGGGAGCTCTACCTCCTGAGCTACTGCCGCCCCGTATTTATAATGCTAACAGGCATTAAGAAAGGCTGCTAGCATCGCTATAGAGTTAACTGTACCCCAGAAGTACCCGGATGAGCTGTGTGGATGTACTAGATGTTTCTTACCCACCCGCCGCCCCCTTTCTCCTATCTTCTGCAGTGCTGACTCTCCTCTCCTGTGGATCCGTATTGACCCAGACATGTCCATTCTGAGGAAGGTGGAGTTTGAGCAGGCAGACTTCATGTGGCAGTACCAGCTGCGCTTTGAGAGGGACGTAGTGGCACAGGTGGGCTAACTATTGGCAAGAGTTCAGTTCTCTACACCACTCATCCTATGTAACTATTCAAATCAGTTTATTTTCTTCTACATCCACATGGTCCTGTATTTTGTTCAGTTTTAGTTTTGGTTTGTTTTTGCACCTTTTCCTAAGCCAACTCAAACCCTTCAGATGAGAACAATTTGTCCCTTATCTCTCTCCATAGGAGGAAGCTATCTCAGCATTGGAAAAATTCCCAACTCCTGCCTCCAGACTGGCTCTGACTGATATCCTGGAGCACGATCAGTGTTTCTACAAAGTCCGCATGCAGGCTTGCTTCTGTCTGGCCAAGGTAGAGTGTGTGTGTGTATGTGGGTGTGGGTGTGTGTGTGTGACACAGAGAGAGCGAAAGAAAGAGGGGGAGAGAAAGTGTGTGTGTCAGTAACATTGGAGCATGAACAGTCGGGTGTCTACGGGTCTTTAAAAAGTGTTAAACTGAATTATCTCAATTTCAGGAAAGAAAATATACAGCAAAATATAGGTTTAAATTACAGAACTAATCAACTTTATTTACTGTATATAGCAAAAAAGTGATTGAAAGTAACAAACAATGAAACAATGACAATAAATAAGAGATAAGATATAATATAGTAGAACAATCAAACAAATGCCAGACAATAATTAGAAAACAATGCTACATGAGAGTAAAACCAGTAAATACAATGCAAACAAATTAAGTAAAAGCTAGTTCTATGAAAGATTACTTGTAAAAAATGGTGATTTAAAAGATAACACTGATTTTGCCAACCTGAGATGTTCAGGCTGGGCCATCCAAAGTCTAGGCTTCCAGGTGGTAAAGGCCCAGTGTTTTTTGGTTCTTAGCCTAGATGTGTAAAAGGAAAGAATAAGGATTAATGGGAGGAGAGAGAGGAGGTAGCTTGGCAGAGGGGAGGGAAGGGTTTTGGGAGAAATGCAGATGGATTTGTAGATTAAAGAAAGTAGAGAAATAGGAGGGATGGAAAGGACACCTCATCTCCAAATTATAAAGAATACCATATGTCACTGAATTTGCGGCGAGAAATACTCAAGCTCAAAGCACGCCACTGCCATGTAGCGTTCGGTGGTTTACCGCAGAATCACTAACGCAGAACTATAAATGCTTGCACCGCCGTCAACACCTACGCCGTAGGTATGGCGAGCAGAAGTATAATTTACCCTTTAAGGTAGGCAAATGGGTGGAGGTCTGGATGAATGGAGGAAGGGACAAAAGGGAGATCAACTAAAAGATAGGAAAGAGCGATGACATGCTCACAGTCTACAGAGTCACAGAGAGCCCCTGAAATTAGCATGACTCAGGGCTGGTATTTAGAATTTCTTTTCAGGGCTCAAGGATGTTTTGACCCACAACTCCTTTTAATTTCTAATGGGAGTTTTCCTGCTTTTTGAAAAATATTTTCTCTTTTCCATCTTCTCTCATCTGTATACCAATCATTTCTTTTTTTTGTGTAAAATAATTACTGGTATACAGATGAGATGGGCAGTTTGTACAAAATATTGTTTAGTTCAAACACTATTGTGTAAAGAGCTACAGTATTTAGTCAACATATTAGTTACCAACCAGCAAGACCACCCACCAGTTTAACCCTCCCAGCACTTTTACAACTCATTTCAACTGAATCATCCTGTTCTCTTGTGACAGGAAAGCCTATTCTGTGGATTTGGTGTATTCCAACCTTAACCCCACTGGATTTCCTCCATTCCAGTTCCACCTGAACCAATATTTTCACAACATGATAAACTGAGTGGAGGTTGAAATGGCAGTGCTTCAGTTCTTTCATTAAGTTGCTGTGTTTGGCCACAGAACCTTCAATAGACTTCGTCGTAATGGCCCCAACATGGTCAATACATACACACAGACTGACATACACACATACACAGAGACACAGGCTCTCACATGCACATAAAATCATGCGCTCACACACTAACACACCCACACTTATGTTTGACCACAAAGTGAAATATGATTTACATTAAACCTCGGGTGGACTTGGCTGCATTATGATTGGTTGGATGGATTTTTGCTTGCATTGGTAGAAAGTGTTGGAAGGAAGGAAGCAGGAACAGCCTGGGGGTGATAAACAGGGGGCACACAAAAATACACAAATGCATGTATGCAAAAAAACATACTGGCAAATGCACACATAAAATACAGATGTGTTCACAAATACACACTTTAAACGTGTGCATGTGCAAACACACATAGCTACGTCTATGTGTGTTTGCACTTTGGACTGTGGACCGGTGGCTTTGCCCCCCTCTATTTATTTTACCAAATGACAACATCCTGTGTCAGTGACCCGTAGTCACATATTACCACATTAACACAAATCCCCTCAATATCCTGTTGGAACCCAGAGGCCACTGGAGCCGCACGTATACCTGCGGAAACTCCATATGCTGCTCATATGTACATTTACTTTTTAGTGCCGTTCTCTTATGTCTCGCCACAGAATTATAATGGACAGAAAGGACATTGTTATATAAGTTACAACATTCTTGAATTCTCATATGGCTGCCATATAACGTTTGAGAGTGTGGCTCATGCTGCTCATATGTACACTTTACATTTAATGTGCTCTGCAGGCACCTTGAATATATACATTTGCCATGTTTGTTGTTCTGCTTTGATGAGAGCTGGTATTGTCCTCCATGTGCAGAACGTGAACTGAACCACACTGACCTGATTGATGTCAAATCAAGTGTGTTTACCTTTTGTGCATGTAAATCCTCTTGTAGATTGCCAATGCCATGGTGAGCACCTGGCAGGGCCCACCAGCTATGAAGTCCCTATTCACTAGAATGTTCTGCTGTAAGAGCTGCCCCAACATCGTCAAAACCAACAACTTCATCAACTTCCAGAGCTACTTCCTACAAAAGGTATATAAAAACACGCACGTGCACCAGTACACACGCTTAGTTAAACACACACTAGTTCTTAACGATGTCAGGACCAACAGCTTCATCAACTACCAAGCCACTCTCAACAGACGATAGACACAAACTCACTCAAGGCCATCATTTTGGCCTTGCCAGACACACTTGCGAGGCAGTGTACTACATTCAAGGTCCTTGTGAAATTAAGCTGACAAACTGCCGTCACATTACTTACTGCTGTTCCTTTGTTTTCCATGTCAGACGATGCCAGTTGCCATGGCGTTGCTCAGAGACGTCCAGAACCTCTGTCCCAAAGATGTTCTCAACTTCATCCTCGACCTCATCAAGTACAATGACAACAGGAAGAACAAAGTAAGCACACTCACACTCTCTCTTTCTGTAACATACAGACTCTCTATAACACTGACTGACCACTAAGAGACCTTAGGTTGGACCTCAAGTACAACGACTATAGCCAAAACAAAGCCTAAGAAACGCAGAGCACACACATACAGTATCATATTTCATAGTTGGCTTATTGGTAAAGCTATCAATTTACATTAGGTACATGGATGATTTTTACTATTTTTGACTAGTTTGCAAGTTTAATATAGGATCATTCCTGTTATTTTCAACGTGGGCCTTATTTTCCTAGTTTTTGACATCTACATTGTGCCATTTTGTTGAAAATACATGTTTTAATGGCTTTTTGGGTTCGACTGTTAGCTTTGGCCTGCTGGGTGTGTATTGGAGAGCAGCTTTTCCAGCAAACTGGAGGTACGTAAAGCTCTACAGTGAAGTAAGTGGTGACATTTTGAACACAATCAATTGTAATGATGGCAAAAACTAGGAAAATAAGGCCCAGGTTGAAAATATCTGGAATTATCCTTTAAATTAATATTTATGTTTTGGTCTACAATGCCTCCCCCAACAATGTGTATGTATCTCTTTAGTTCACAGATGACGATAGTAATCTCTGGCTCCAACAAACGGCGTCCACAAAGTGGGTTTTTGTTCTCTCTCTCTCTCTCTTTCTCTCTCTCTCTCTCTCTCTCTCTCCCTCTCTCTCTCCAGTTTTCAGACAACTACTACCGCGCAGATCTGATTGATGCATTGACCAACTCTCTGACCCCAGCCATCAGCATCAACAATGAGGTGCGGACGGTGGACAATTTAAACGCTGATGTTCGCCTCATCTTGGAGGAGATCACACGATTCCTTAACATGGAGAAACTACTACCTAGCTTCAGAAACACCATCACTATCAGGTAGAGAGGGGTGTTTTTGTGCAAGAGCCTGGATTAAGTTTCTTACTTGTACTGTCATGATTGTGCTAGGAAACTGTACCTCCATTTACTGATTGTTAGCACACTTTACTCTTAAAGATCACTGCCAATGTAAACTATTACACCTACAGTAGTAGCCATCGTAGAATTCCTCATCATAAGTGTATCTTGCGTCTATCCTGCATTAGAACTGCAGTGGCCACTGTAGCCTATTCTTTCTCAAATTCAAAGTAGGTTATAACACAAAACTCAATAATTAACACAAAAGTCATCTGCAACCCTTTATTGCAGTTTATGGTATCTGAAAAGCAAACACATTTTTAGTTTTCTATACAATCCCCTTCCAAGAAGAGAGTTACAGAGCAGCATGCAGTTATAAGTGGAACGTATTAAGTATTTCAAATTAGTAAGTTATTTACTGGTTTTAAATGGGGCAGTGGTAATGTCCTTATTGTGAAGACTAGATGATATGATATGGTAAACTTTCAAGGTAAATGTAAGATTCCTCAAGACTATTTTAATGCCAGTTAGAATTAAATGTAAGAGCAATTTCATCACTGAAATGAAGGGGGGAAAACCCCTGCTGTCCTATCAGAGAAGGGGTCTACATGACTAGGCTTATTTCTAATTAAAAAAAAGAAACTGCAACAAAACCTCTAAACTGAATTTAAGATCTAAAAGCTGTATTTAACCATTTTAAAGGACTTTAATTTGATCAAATTCCAGACTTTTGAAACCTTTTTCAGGACCTGCAGATACCACCAGATAACATTTTCCCCATGGTTCTAAAAAGTAGCTAGATTTGTCACTTTTGAAAAAGTTTCCAGAGTGTCTGAAGAGTGGCATCGGTGTCTGTTTTTGGCCAACCAAGTGTCAGAGGTCCTGCCAATGAGGGGACATCTGCTGCTGTTTCTTCTTCTTAGCAAGTACTGAGTTGTGTCACTGGCACAACTCCCTCTGCTGGTTGGATGGTCACATAGCACCAAAAGTCAAATCATTTAAAATCAGTTCCTCGTTTTGTCTCTGTAGCGCTTGCGGGAAAAGCTTTGACAGCTGCCGAAAATGTCCCAATGCAGGAAAAACCCGGACCCTCACAACTGGAGTGATATGAAATATATATTTGATCCCTTCTCTCTCCCTCTCCCTCTCTCCAGTTGTCTGAGGGCAATCCGCCAGCTTCAGAAGAACGGTCATATTCCCAGTGACCCATCGCTCTTCAAGTCCTACGCTGAGTATGGACACTTTATTGACGTTCGCGTTGCTGCACTGGAGGCAGTGGTGGACTATACTAGAGGTACACCATATAACACGTATACCAGCTCTTGTCTTGTTACGACAGACAGAATAGCACTTCTTTGTGACGGTCAAGTTTGAGCTCTTTCATCATACACACACACACATCCACACACATCCGCATATACAAACAACATTTACTACTGTTAATATGAAGCTCCATCCACCTCACAGCTCCCTAGAGACCAGCACCGTCCTTTGTGTTCTGGATCAAAGTGTGTATGTGTGTGTTAGTGGATGTATCCATCTGTCCATGCATGTGTTTATAGTATGCTATAGTATGTATATACACTGACTATTCACTTTGTTAGTAATGGGTAGGACTACTTTTGCCAGAACGTTCTGAATTCTTCAAGGCATGGATTCAACAAGGTGCTGGCCCATGCTGACCCAATAGTGTCATGCAGTTCCTGCTGATTTTTTGGACACGCAATCATGCTGTAAACATCCTGTTCCACCTCAACCCAAATATGTTCTTTTGAGTTGAGATCTAGGGACCTCTAGAGAAAACGGAAGTCACTGTCATGTCTCCAGAACTATCTTGAGATTATGGCACATTATCCTGCTGGAAGTATTCATTTGAAAAAGGGTAGACTGGTCATGAAGGGATGCACCTGGTCAGCAACAATGTTTAGGTAACTGTGGCATTCAAACGATGCTGTCGGTACTAAGGGCTGTATTGTATGGCAAGAAAGTATTCTCCATACCATTACACCACCACCACCAGCCTGTACTGTTGACACCAGGCTGTTAATGCCAGATTCTGTCCCTACCATCAACGTGTTGCAACAGAAGCCGGGATTTGGCAGACCACGCATCAATTTTACATTTGTCAGTCTTCATTTCTTGTTCTTAGCTGACAGGACTGGAGCCCAGCATGGTCTTCTGCTCCTGTAGCCCATCCACCTCCAGGTTTCATGAGTTGTGGGATCTGAGATGTCATGGTGTCAGGACCCCAACTATCCCATCACGTTCAAAGTCACTTAAATCACGCAACTTGCCCATTATAACGTTTAGTTATACTTTTATTTATACGTGACACACAGACAGGAGGAGCAAGCTGTTTGCTTAAAGGGGGAGGTGTACCTAATTCAGTGGCCAGTGAGTGTATAGTCAAGGTATGTGTGATGTGTGAATGTTTGTGGTACGTAGAAACAGTGTAGATTATGTCTGTGTGTTTCTTGCTGCAGTTGTACTTTATTTCGATATACAGTATGTTCAGTATGTTTTGCACTGAGGCTTGTCCTTAGGTTTGGTATGCGTATACATGTGTATTAATGGTGTATTTTTCCTCCAGTTGAACGGAGTTCAGCAGAGCTGCAGTGGCTGCTCAACATCGTCCAGAATGACCCAGCTCATTATGTCAGGTCAGCTAGCACCTAACATTCACACACACAGAGAGAGCTTTTGAACGGTTCACTCACTAATTCGCAAACACTTTGACTCCACAATCCGCACTCATTCAACACACATTCGTACATGCACACTCACTGTCTCTCGCAATGTGTATACAATGTACTTGTCACATTGTTGATCTGAATATGCGCCACGACCTGTGTTGCATGTCATTACATCTGTCTTCCCATCTGTGCTGTAAAATGGTATTATACTGTATACTATCAAATAAAACAGAAATGTTGCTAGGATTCTTATTCATTTTCTTACTTTGAAATTCATATGAACTTAATTAAAGCATAAGGGTTTTGTTGTGAACCAGATTACCTCATAAGCCCTCTCCGGATCTATCACGATATGAATAATTCAATATCACGATAATTATATATATTACAATATAGTACGTTGTATGTAAATTATATGAACAATTTGTCTATACAAAATAACCGCATGCCTAAAATACAAAATTGGATTGTTTTATTCAAAATATGCTGGTGAAACATGAATTGATTGCCTTTTCTTATTTTTATTTCCCATTTCTCCCGTAACACAAAAATGGGAAATAATAACATAAAATGTTACAAATGTGCATTTTCACTTTTGAACTTCCAACTAATCCAAACACTGCTAAAGGTCATCAGCAGGGAGAGATAATGTAGAATTTAAAATAATAAGAATTAGCTAATCTACGGAAGAAGTCAACTAAAGACGTCAAAAACATTAGCGGATTATTCACAGCCTGAGGTCAAGTGAGCCGTCTCTTGTGAAACCATGATCCAGCCAGCCACTCTATATTACTATATAACTCTGACATCCTGGAGTAATTTTAATCACGTCCCGTGATAGGAGTCAGCCGGGAAAAGACCAATACAATATAAGCACACAAACAGAATATAAAATAAGCAATACAAGAACTAATGCATTTAAGCACAACTTGGTGCCTAGAAAATAGGGGAAATAGTGTAAAAGAATGCAGGAGCTGCTCCATCTGTCATTGCAAATATACAAAGCCTCGTGAAGAGAGGTTTTCCAGTTCTCCTGTACTGTGGGTGAAGCTGTGTGGCACATTCACACAGTCCCCCAGTTAATTGTTTTACCGTCCAGATGACTGAATTAAATTACAGATGAACACGGGCAAAATCAAATTACTGACCTCACCTGGTAATGCGGCACGGTGGCGCAGTGGTTAGCACTGTCGCCTCACAGCAAGAAGGTCCTGGGTTCAAATCTCGCCCGGCCCTTTCTGTGTGGAGTTTGCATGTTCTCCCCGTGTTCGCGTGGGTTTCCTCCGGGTGCTCCGGTTTCCTCCCACAGTCCAAGACATGCAAATAGATGTGTTTGTGTGTAATGTAGTATATGATGTGATGTACTATGTATATGATGCAATGTAAAGCCCTTTGAGACATACTTCTATAAAAGGGCTATATAAATAAAACATGATTGGTTGATTAATGCAGTCCAGAGAGGGTATAGTCACTGTGGCTGTTTGTCGGTCATCTGTGCAGATTTAGGATTTTCAACTTTGTACTTCTTGTTTTTGTTGTCCAATCAGACACAAGATCTTAGGCATGCTGGCTAAGAATCCACCCTTCACCAAAGCAACAGATTCAACTCTCTGTAACGAAGCTCTGGTCGACCAGCTGTGGAAGCTCATGAACTCAGGTGTGACACAACACACACACACACTTGCTCTCTCTATAAGAACCTAAGGGTAAAGGATGAGGGCGAACACCGGCCAAGCGCCAAATGCGGGTACATTTTGGGTTTGGCCAAAAAGAAAACAGTCACGGAGGTCTGCGTTTTTCTGAGAGGTGGTTTTGAGTTTGAAGTGACAGCTAACTGCCCGGTGGTCCGGCGGCATATGTTGAAACCTCCGGTACACAACGGGCCGGCTGGTTAAACTGTTCAATGCCCTGTAGCCGTCCAGGCTACTGTTACCTGCTCCGAACCGTAGGGACAACCTCTGGTCATTAACATATACGGTTTGGCTCGTAACTGGTAACATCTAACATTGTCTGTTATCCGGTTCTTTTCTGGATATCAGGAGTCAAAAGACATTTCTCTCTTGGGGCAGACCATTTATTACCTCTGTGTAAAGAACATGAAGTCCACCAATAATATAAAGAAAGTGTAAAGCATGGTACATTTCACTAGGCTGTCTGTTCACCACTCCACTGACCGCTAAACACATGTCCGCATGTACCGGTATACGGACATGAAAAACAAGTCTGCCATAACTACCCAGAATGCAACACTCTTAAAGCAACAGGCACAATTTCTCTATAGCTGCTTTTTATTATGATATGTAGTACAAAAAAATAATCACAATTATTATATAATTGTATTTTTCCACTGATTGAAAAGAAAGCTTTTATTTGATAAGAGGTAGCTATTTATATTAAGTGACTCATTTCTTACAAAACTGTTAAAATAAAAGAGAGTTAATTCACCTGATTGTATTTATTTTTTTGACAAGGGGGACTTAGGATAGTATGGGGTAATTGGACATCACAAAATTGGGAGAAAAGGGGGATAAAACATGTATACAGTATATATTTTCTATGATAAATTGAGATGCATTGCATTGATAACCGTTTTGTAGTCTAATGTAGCTAGTAATAATTGTGTCTTTAAAGTGATGCTAAAGATTAATTTGCATTAAAAAAATAAGGTAATTATTTTAGTCAAATAATGTATAGTGCAGTTTTTTGGCCGGTAAGTAAAGGTTTACCGGCCATTGGCAGATGAGCCAAAAAGTTAATTTTGGACCCTGGGCATCATGCTGTCATGGAGTCACAGTCTGAGCCCCTTAGGCCTATAACTGGCAGGACATAGGAGATTAATGATCTTGCAACAGACATATCATAAGGCTGATGGAACACATGGAGGAGATACACACACGGAGCATAGAATATTTGCATATACATACATTTATACATGCACACAGATAAGTATACCCGTGTATACAAAACACACAGAGCACATTCAACAAGAACATACATGTATGTGTACACACTCATACGCACTCATATAATGTGTGCATATATTATAGTCCCATTTTATAAGGAAACGTCACAGGGTCAATCCCTGCAATAGCCAATGTGTCCATACCTGCTGAAGTGTCCTTGAGCAAGACACTGAACCCCTAGCTGCCAGGTGAAATGCATACATAATACATATGTGTTTCTCTGAGGGATATGCAAATTCACATGCATAGCTTTCCCGTATATTCACATACAAACTACACATACATACTAGCAAATGCGCATGGATGCACACATGCTCACATACAACGCACACATAAGCACAGAGCACATATATAACATGCACATACTCTCATACACATACAATACACATAGTATACACACACATACACTTGCATACTTGCACAGGAATAGGATTAAATTAGACTCATATGGAACAGCTGCCATTTATCACTTTTGATGAACGGTTGCTCAACTCTTAAACTGCACAGCTGTCCGATATCATGTTTGGGAATACAGTGTGACATTGTATTGGATTCAAAATACATAAAATGCTCAGTAGGGTTTGGGAAGTTGATCTTTGGCTTTTTCAGTCCAGGATACTTTGAGAGTTTCATTTTGGATACTGAGTCTTTCAAATGTACTGATACTCTGGTCATGTGTGAGCCAAATGGGCTGATCCAACCAAAAATAGGGGATTTAAGTTTAATTCATACATTTCAGTTCAGTATTTCTTGCTAAAACTGCAGTCACAATACGAAAGCAGTTACTTAATTTAACAAAACGGACACAAAACATTTTATTTACAAATATTTTTTCCTTATGTTTCAGCTGGGACAAGCAGGTAATCCACGTGAATTAAAAAGCGTTCTCACTGCAGGGGAGACATGTCACTTCAGCTGGTTGTTCATTACACAACAGAGAGAAATGAATGTGTTTTTAGGGCAGCTTAAAAGAAACTCACTATTTTGTCCCATCATTCTTTGATCTATGTAACTATATCTAAGCCAGCAGTTCAGCGGGTAGAGCGTGGCACTAACACTGCCAGAAGGTCCATTCCAACTAGGGCCCTTCATAATAATAAGATATAATCAGTCCCGGTACTTTAAGTCCCTTTGGATAAAAGCATCCATCGATTGACGTATTTTATCATATGAAAGAAATCCCTAAATGTTTTCTTTCAAATGGAGAAAGGGGGAGAAAAATGTGTTTCTTACTTCCCCATGTGTTTGACTGGACATACTTCTGTCAAACTACTAGACAATTCTGCAGTTGCACAATTTGCTGACACTGAACGTACTCTGTAATCCTCTATAATAGAACCCAAGGGGTTTTGAATTAACTTAAAAGGGAATCACACTGAGGGAACCGGTTCTTAAATTCTTGCCTATCTTTTCAAATGTTTAACACAAAACTTGTGTGTCTCAATCAACTGGTTGCCAGATCTTTCCTTGCACCTTCTAATAGAATAAAAGGAACAAAACTTGAAACAGTTCCTCCTGGAGTAGAGCTGCAGTGTAGCAGTAGTAAAGTAGTAATTCACTAATGCACACAATATAATGTGGCACTTATAGAATTAATATGTCTCCAGTGATAGTCCTGACTATGATGTCACTTTCTTTACATAGTTGATGGATCATTTTAGTGTACAAGCGGGTGTAATATTTTGCCTGGCACTCCTCTAAAATTGAGTTTGCTACCAGCAGGGGACCACAATTTCTCAAACTTTCACTCCTTTCCCCAGTACATCTCCTGGAGGCAAAGCAATAACTCCTGCACCCGCTCCCCATTTGTGGTTCCATAGAGCTGACGGGATGACTCCCGGTGGTTTTTGTAACTGCATTCTGTTCTGATAATTTAGAAAATCAAAAAGCTAGTTGCGCAACACACACTTTGTCTCCATAATGACCCACTGCTGTAGCTGCTACTATCAGCAAACGGTACTTATGTGCAACTCTCAGACACTTTGCTTTAGCATAAATCCCCACAGCATAGGCAATGTGCTCCCTTCAGAATAACAACTACTACCAAGTTTTCTACCGGTACTTTCTCCATTGAGCTTTTCTGCCCACCATTTTCACGGTCAGATGATACATGCATTACTATATGACTACAACTGGAAATGACAAAGAGCGCATGTGCGAAGTAAGCTGACCACTTTTCTACGGAACCCCCCGAGGCTCACGGCGAGAATGTTTAATTTTTTCTATATTTATATTGTGACAATAAGTGACAATAAGTCAATTGTATTTAGCAGTTCACTTGTCGTCCCATCTTGCTTACTGTCATCGGGATGATCTCACACAGCTTCAAGGGTCACATTCCCCTTGGTTACAATGACAACCAAGGAACATACATACCAGGAATAGTTCAACACAACTGCCATGACCTTCAGGAGCTACACAACTTTAGCTCAGTGTGTTCTAGATGAAATACTTGGCTACTTTTTCCATCTTTATTGGTCATTGATTGTTACATCCAGTCTTGGACTGAAAAAAGAGCTACTAGTATTTTCAGTCCCATAACTTTCCCATATACTGTACATGGTTCTGTGTTCTCCTATTGTGTCCTCAGGTTTCATTAATTCATTCTCTTCCAGGGGGTCCTCTGTGTCCGTCAGCTAGCTAGACAGGCTGTACCAGCTAAATCTGCCAGTCCAAATACACACCAGCTTCAATATCCAAATATGAGAATACTTTCATAATTCCATATACTTGTAGACAATTCTGTACTTGTTGCAACGTATTCTCTTGTTTGTTGACTTATAACCATTAAGAATGAACAAAAATATGTATGATCATTACTTATAATTCTACCAACTAAAATGTTGTTTGTAGGTCAATCAGTGTGGGTGGCTGTTGGGCAGCCTGGCAGTGCTGGCCAAGTCTGCCAATCTAAATACACAGATCAGAGCATGGTAGCCTTAATACTATGGTATGAAAATGTGTTGGTTGTTTTATTCGTCTCTCTAACCC
>OMOT01027113.1:0-23303 GCA_900312575.1 Acanthochaenus luetkenii | reverse complement strand
TGTGAACTGGCTAGTTACAGTATTTTAAGAAAAAATAAAGAAAATACTAATAGATGGTAAATCAATCAACTTCCAGAGTCTTCCAAGGCTTTCATGGATGTCCTGCCTTCCCTGCCAGTCCCCTTTAGTAATTCTATCACCAGATGCATTCAGCAGAGATTTTCAATTTATTTCTAATCAAGCTTTATCTAATATTCTCCCGACAGGCAATTAAAAATTCAAACTACCCTGAAAAGCCATTGCTCACTTTTTACTCTCTCCCAGTTTTCATTTAAGGATGTTATTTCATTAAAAGCTCTTGTTGATGGGTTTGAGGTAATTTGCAAGCACATTTGATTACCATATTCTGCATCCCCCATTACCATATTCCATGGCTATTCTTCTGAGGAACGTTTTTTGTGGGAAACTTTTCATTGTCATCTCTATGTATTGCAAGGGAGCTGAACAACTTCAGCTAACAGCTTCAAAGGGCACTACAACAATATTTGCAATGCAAGTGAGAAAGGGCTTTCAACAGTGTTGGTGTCCTGTGTGCGCCATTTCATTTGTCAGCAATGTTGCCATTAGAGAGTATATCACCATCCAGCCTGGTGCACTACCTCGCCTGGTTTATGGCCAGCCGTGCGCAAACTGAATTCTCTCTCCACAAGATAGCATTGAAATGGCAGCAAATAATTGGAAAGGGTGAATTTGTCATTACGGGTCATAATGAGATTCTCACGGTGAGAGGCATTGTTTTGTGGTGTGAGAAGCCGCTCGGTTTTAAAGCCCCATAAACAAATGCAACAATGTTCTTTACTCTTCCTACAGGATCAGCCACACATTTTTATTCTATACATCATTCCGACTTGTTTATTTAAAGAATAATTGTGTCCTTGTTTATCCTCTCAGGAGTGAAATAATGTGGCTGCAATTAAATTAACAATAACGCTAGAGTTTGTTTGGATTCATGTGGAGCAATCATCTGATGTTAGACCTTATTAAACTCCTGGTTTTACCCAAGATGACAACATTATTCTGTGCTTTTGTTTTTAGTATGATTTAATTAAATGTCAGTGAGGCTTTGCAAATGTCCACGTGGGAAATGTTGCTCAAAACAAAAATAAAAACAAAATAAATATAGATAGATAGATAGATAGATAGATAGATAGATAGATAGATAGATAGATAGATAGATAGATAGATAGATAGATAGATAGATAGATAGATAGATAGATAGATAGATAGATAGATAGATAGATAGATAGATAGATAGATAGAATCAAACAGCCTTGCCACTCAAGGTTAAAGTTTCTTAATCACTTGGCTTCTTTGATTTTCACGCACTGCTACATTTGACTGTGATGATGATGGGGAACAGGGGCATGCAGGGCCTACAGGGCTAATTTGAAATACATGCCTTGGAGGGCCTTGATCAGTATGTGCTGGAGGTGTTTGAAAGAAGAAGAAGAAATAAAACTCATGGAAAACAAACCACCCTTGAGTGCTGCACACTCTTTGCCTATTTAGGGCAGCCATGTCCAGCAGTGGATTTGAATATGCATGAATATCCCAGCTACCCTTGCAGCACAACTCTGTGTCCAGAGTCCAGGCACCAACATTTCCATAGAAAGAATACACATGCATCTCATTTGAATATGTTACAGCGCCCTGTCATAGCCAATAAACAAATATCCATAAAAATAACTACGTCATTTGGTAAGTGGATGGTGAAATATCTCAAAATATTCCAAATGACATTGGGCACAGAAGAGTATAATGTTTATGATGCCCTTAACCATAATTTGAGGGTTGCACCGTAAGTTAAATATTGTATTCCAACTGCTTCATCAACAATGTTGAACACGTTCTGATAAGTGGCTTGCCATCAATCTAATGCCTTTCATCCTTTGAGAGATTATTTCATGAAGTCATGATTGAATAGCAGGCTAAACAAGTATCAATGTCACCATTGCAATTAACTCTGAAGTAAAGCATCTTGTAACAGTCAATGTCTTTCCGTGGCAAAGTATAACACTCAAATCAACACTTTTTCCGACCATTTATACACATTTTGTGTTAATTTGTGGAATGATCATTTCTAGTTGTTTGACGTTGATGGGTATGACTCATATCCCATTGAGATTCACAAACATCAGGGAAAGATGCAACCGCATATCAGCAATAGGCTGATTTGAGACGAGCTGTACGCTATACAGCGTAGCCACGGGGTTGTTGCAGTATGAGGTATTACTGAGTATGAGGTTCCATGCCAAGCAACAAGTACTATCATAATACATTACTTGTAAGCCAGGGAGCAGGAGGCCTCCAGTTTACATCATGTAGACTTGGAAGGAGGCAACATAGTGAATGTGAGGCTATCTTCCTTGGTCCCTGTGCTAGACGGGCTAATTAAATACTAAGGAAGGAATAAAATCTTAATGAGAAACACAAGCTTGTTGTGGTGTTTGGCACTGACCAGCTCCCTCTTATTAGGTGTACTTGTCCATATGTGCTTGGGTGAAGTGCCCATTAGAGCCTTCCCTAATGGATCTTCATCCGTGGCACTGCGATGCCAGTGCAATGTACATTTCGGCAATTTCCAAACTTGGCAGATGAGTGGGCCCTGCTATGAAATTTCGAAGCCTCAATAAATATTTTATGCAAATTACAATTACATTATTTGCGTAGTTTAAGCAATTTCTCCTGTAAGCAGTGTATCTGTGAAGGAGATTACAACATTTGCTGGTTTGTTTATAATTTAATTTTTTATGTTGTGGCTGGCGGTGGGGAAAGACAGAACACCTGTGAGTGTTTATAATGTCCCATCTCCCTCACAGCTGCTCCTTTTCAAAACACCTCACTGGTGCAATAATTTCATAAAATTTCATGATTTACCATCTGGTAGACTGAGCTATAAGCACATGCAATAAGCATTTGTATGGCGCCGGTCCCAGAAAGGTACAATAACTGTATATTTTAACTTAATGGCTTTTCGGGGCATGCAAATTTCCACAGAGCAGATTGCAGAGATGCTACAATGTAAGTCTGGTGCCGTCTGTCTGCCTCTGTCTCTCCCTCCCTCTCTCCCTTACATTTCCTCCTATACAGTACATGCCTCCCCTATCACGTGCTATGAAACATCCACGCACAGCAGCCCTCTACTACCTCTGTCTTTGACTGTGAAGCGGCCCATGTCAAAATCTAGATATCAAACTCCGGAGAATGAGGGACACAGTAGGCTGTACGAGCAGATTATTTTCCTTTTAGCGTATAACGTCTCTGCATTTGGGTCATTAAAATGATTACTACAACAATTACACCAAGTAATTAGAAACTAATTACACTGGCATTTTTTTGTGATTACAGGAGCAGATGAAAATAGTGTTCAAAATTAAATTCATTGCATATTCATGGAAATGAAATTAAATAGTGCTGGGTGGATGAGATGATAGAAGCTCAGAGCGTGGTGTTCTGAGGGGTTTGGGGAACACTCTGTTGCTAATGCTGTGAACAGACATTTTGTTAAATCTGTGATAATATTTTAATGACCTTAAAATAAGTTAATATTTGGAATACTGCCAAATGCACTAAAGGGTGTGATTCTTTTATTTATTTTTTGCCTCTTCTTTCTGGCTCTGGGAATGATTAAACCTTCCAGCTGTACAGCACAATAGAAAACATTTAATCATTATCTACTCGAATGGAGGAAGAAGCAAGACTCTGTATGCCTCCTTTATGTTGCTTCATGCACAACGATTAAATTAAAGAATATCCATTCCTGAATTCATTTTTTCCCTATGCATCATCTTCCTTCTGCCCTTCCTTTCGTTCTCTCTTCTCCCCCTAACCTCACATCTATCGACAATAGTCAAGGCTTTCGCTGCTGCCATGATCGTGTAATGAGATTCTTCAGATTAAATAGATTTCCTGTTAAACTTGGGGCTTGGTAGATAGGGTGTCAGGAATGAATGGTTATTAACATTTAAATATATCACAGAATAAGAGATAGCGGGGAGAGAGTGAGTGAGAGAGAGAGAGCGAGAGAGAGAAAGGTGGGGGGGAGAGAGACAGAGAGATGGGAAAGAAAAAAAACAATATGAATTTTTCATTGTTATCGAGCATGGATTTTCCTCTTCACCAGATTTCTGTAGGACCTGATGAAACCAAAGTAATTAGAGAGACACAAGTGGGGCAAACCCACCTAAGAGCCATTACAGTGAAGAGAGCCTGCTGTTTGCGGTGTAAAGCCAACACACCTCCATGTGTTTGAAGCAGGGAGTCCATGCTTGTTTCTTCTGCTTTCCCGTGCCTGTGCCGTAGATTATCACACGATATTAATAATGTACATCTCTGGATTGCTTGTGAAGAGACTCATCATGAAATTGATGGTCTTTCAATCCATCACCATCGTCTTCATTTTTCACTATTCTTCAAAGGGACAGACCTGGAGGAGGAAGGTAAGCGTGATTGTACTTGGAAAAGAGATCAAACGCTGCCTTACTATCAAAACTTGACTATGATGGAGAATACTCTAAAATGACAGCATTTGTCTTGGTTATTTTTGGTTGGCATATTCCAACGGTGCCATAGAGGCATGCTAATATACATTATTACCGCTATACAGAGCATGGATATGATTGAGCATTGCCACTAGAGGCAAAGTGTTGATACGACTGTGTCAATCACAAGTACTATAATAGGTAGCATAGGTACCAGAATGGTTGATGTATTGATGGAAAGATAAAGAGGAAATTGTATAAGGGATTAATATCAACTATAAGATAATGATTCAAGAAAAGACAAAACTGGGAAAAGAACATTGGCGCTTGACTCCTTTCTTTTCGGCTGACTTAAATAATCTCACAGATGGCACAAAATGGTGTGTTTATATTTCAAATAAAAGGCAGATTTTTCCGTAAGCCAGACATGTCGATGGGCAGACAGGTGTGATATTTACATAACACTGTGACTTGCTGGCGAGCAATCTCTGTAAGTAAATGTCACATATCCGGTCTCACTTGAAATCCAGCAGTCCCAACTGACATCCATCAAAATTGAGTCCAGTCTGTGATGTGTCTGGGTCCGTTGACATTACTCACTGAGTAAATAGCAGGTTTGGTATTTGGTCCGAAAGGGTCAAAAGTAAATATTGCCTCTCATATCCCCCACTGTCATTCTGGGGAATAAGTTGGATGGACCACTTGCATATATGTCTGCCATCTGTAGGAGCTATGAGTTTGTTTTTTGTTTGTTTGTTTGTTTGTTTGTTCTATGTATAGCTAACAAAACTGAGACCGGATGTTCTGGGGAATAGTGACAAACTTAAGGCTTGATATACTGTATAGCATAGAATGAGTGAGGTGGTCATAGCTTTAAAAAGACGATCAGTCATTTGTGTATGTGTGTGTGCGTGCAAGAAAATTATGAACACTGTTAACCTACTTCAGGCTTTGTTTACATAAGTGGATAGACACAATTTCAAAATCATCGTCTGAGCTTTAGATATAAAGACTGACAGTATACACCAGCTAAATGTGGGCAGTATAATGCATTTAAAGCTGTACTAAGCACGTTTATGTCATGCAAGGCTGTACAGCTTAAGGTTTGTATGCTTTTGTAGTGTCAAACAAAAGTTTCAAAAAGTATATTTGTGCATATGTCTCCAAGAACATACTGTATGTCAATATACCCAAAACTGAGATGACCAAACAAATAGAATTGTATCTTTAATGTTGGCCACTGGCAGCTACAGTCACTGTGAACCAAATGCAGATGACTGAATAATGATGCTCGTGGCTCTTAATGGGAAATCGTATCGTAGTCTATGAAAGTCCTTATCAAAGTCCTGTGCTTGTTTTGCTGATGGGACCATGATGATGACAAAGCTGTAAAAGTCCACCCTTTTTGTGGTCCGGAGCCATAGACTGTTGTCAGAAGTCCTCTTGAATTATCGAACAAACATGACAGTGGGAGCCGGGTCGCTCTCCCTGGAGTTCAGAGCACGAAAAGTCATCCTTCATGCTAGGCCAGGCCTGGCTCTGCGAGTGTGGAAGCAGGTGTGGCGGCAGGACAGTGGAAGGCCTCTCTCCGGCTTTGCCTTCACCGCTGCCCACTTGTTAATGACCGGGCGGTGGGAAGCTGGTCCTTTGTGTACACTGTTATAAAGCACTCAAAGCCTCCAGGATGGCAGCAAGCTCACTCCTCAGCCCCAGGGCACTCTATGGAGAATAAGACACACCTCATGCTTTGTTTTCCTGCTCCACAGCATCCCACACCAGAGGGGAGCCGGAGTATAAAAGGAGGCGAGTCTGAGTTCTTTCTATGAAAAGTATTCCTCTGGTTACACAATCTCTCCGGCAAAGAAACATGTTTTTTTTACTTCCATGTGCTGTTTCTGAAGTCTGAAATAATACATTACATTTTTTTGTTTTTGCTTTGTTTGTTATTTTTTACCCCCTAAAAAAAGGGTTTATGTGCACAGTATTAAAACTTTGACACTTTCTAATGATCGTTCTCTGTGTGTTTATATTAGTCCTGACAGGCTAATAGATTTGTGCATAATTTTCACATGTAAGGAAATACTGTCTAATAAACTATGTTCAGGTCCTAACAGTTGCTGTACATGTTCATCAAGTATAGTGGTTCAGTTTGTTATGCTTCTGTTTTTTCATCAGACCACCTGTCCAGATTTTATTCAATTCATATTTAGACTCTCAGAATTACGCCCATACATACATTTGACACTGTTATCAATACTTATCGCATTTATCGCTCAAACATACAGGATTTCACTGGTCAGTTACAGAGACAATAAGACTGCAGACCAAGCACTCGTAATATTTTGGTTCCAATTACTATTGATTTTACAATTGGTCTGCAGCAGGATGTTGTTTTATTACTAATATATTTAATGTGCAAATCAATAGGAACACTTGCTTGGCTCATTCATAGGAAGGCCATAAACTCAAAGATGTGAGCTTCAGATAGCTGCGGACGCTTTCTGATCCACGCAGCAAACGACTGCAGTGGATGCTCTAGCACAGTGGGGAAGGACTTCCTGAATCCTGAATAAGAACAGCAAAGGAAGACAATAATTGACCCATTCACTTATAAGAAAAAAGATGCACTTCAGCCCCCTAATCTTTACATGCCTAATCTTTACACGTTGCACACAGTCGGCCAAAGACGTGCATTTGGCTTGAGGTTGATAAGTTGTCACACGTTTAAGAGGCCTGTGGCTGTATTGGCCTGTAGCGGGTGCTAACAGGAAGCCAGCGGTGGGGTTCATCTCAACAAAAGACCATCAAATGTAAGTGCAATTACTGCCACAAGCAATAAAACAGCCACTGCATTCCATAGCAACGGTGAGAGGGCACCCAAGAACCTAAGCGCTACGCCGGCCTTCCCGTGTGGGCCTCAGTTTGAGTGATGACGGCACAACATGATGGAGTAAGCCATAGAGAACCAGACTGTCTGGAGCACATTTATAATCTGTAATTGATAATGTAATAAAGGCTGTGAATAGGCTCAGAGTGACTTCTCTCCGTTTGCAGCCACTGTCATGGCAGGCTTGTGTTTTCTTCTTCATGCCTGAATGATCAGCTTTTCTCTCCGTGTTGCCGCACTATCGCGGACCACCTCCACCTCTTCCTTCGCTCCATGGACTGTGTGACACAGGATTGTCATTTAGGTTTGGAGGGAACGTAGTTCTACTGAGCTGTGGTGTGAACGTAGCCACCAGGCTTCCTAAGCACGTCCATGCTAGAGCAGACATGGAGCAGGGGAGCAGGCAGGCCTCACCTCTGGGTTTAGCTCAGCTGTAGGCCCGTTAGATCAAATGAACCGCTGGACGCTTCGACGCCAGCAAGGTCAAGCTGGGCATCGGTAGTGTAGAAGGTCATGTGACCAAGAGGGGATTTGAGGCTGCTGAGATGGAAGTCAACATTTATGAAAGTTGACACCGATTAACCACATAGGGGTGTTTTCACATAGAACCATAGAAAACATGGACTTCCGAAAGGGTCGACTGGATCGGTACTGGGTTGCTCTTATGCACTGGGAGACATTTGGATAAAATGCCATATACAAATGAGCATTGCAAGTAACTGTGCACAGCCGTGTGAGTGAGTGACATGCATTGCCAATGGATTCTTCAGAGGCCGCTTGCTACTCAACGGTACGTCTCACTAAAGTGTCGAGGTTGGGGGTGTTGGATGTAGGGCTCTAAAGTGAGATGGAGGTGCACACTGGTCAAATAGAAGGGTAAAGTGATAGCTTTGGCTGCACTCCTTCCTAATGCCCTACGGTACCGCCACCATTAGCATTCCCCACTGCGACTTGAGTTCATAAGACTAATGGAGTTGCTACCTGGGGACATTAATTGTGCGTGACACCACTCGGGGGCTTTTGTGCACTCACACTAATATCACTGCGCCTGCCTGACAAAGCGCCCGAAAAGATTACAAACAAACCCCAAATAACTGCCAGTGTTGTGTTGCTGTTTGACGGGAGAGCATGTGTGAGTGTGTGTGGTGTTTGTATGTGTGTGTGTGTGTGTGTCTCGGGGGTCAGGTAGGCTCAGGTTTCACTTTACAGGATGATAGCAGTTGGCATTGCAGGGTGTTGTACAACCTGAGGAGCCAAGTGGTATCTTTATTTTTTTCAATAAAGTGTCTCCCTCAAATGTAAGGATGACTTCATCATCAGAGGACAACCCGCTGACAGTGTTATGGCTCACATCAAACTTCTACACATGCATGACATCATCCAATAAAAATGCAGGCCTGGCCTTAAGCACAGGCTGTACAGGAAGCCGCCACGGTGTCTTCAGTCAGAATGGTGCGGTGCTGTGTCTGTAAAACGTATCTTAAAGTAAGCAAAAGGCAAAAATAGAAATGTATTCAACTCTTAACCACAAGCAACCGCTTTTAATTGGTATTAGGGAACTTTGAAATAAAATGTATGAGAGAATGTTTGCATTAAATCCCAGGAAATGTACATTGAAAATGTATTTAACTTGTATCTAATTAAAGGGTGATCAATTTTTCTTCTTTACACAGCATATCATCTTCCCGCAGGAAAACGACCTGCTAGTTTGGCTACATGTGCACTCACAGGCAAGATAACTAAAACAACACTGTACCACATTGACTACAATTTGTTGTTATTCTCAAAGTATTCAAAAAAGTATTCTCAAGACAATGGCGATAGAATAACATCTCAAGTGTTTGTTTGAACTTAGTGTGTGTCTTTAAACACAGATGTTCGGCAACAGAACACTTAGACATCTGAATGCCTAATATTTAGATTGAAAACATGTCACATGTTCTGTACATGTATTGTGTAGAAAGGGTAGTGCCCTTTCTTCACAGAGTCAAACCAATTTACACTTCCATAATTGCGTTTGTATTTACATTAGGACACTGGAAGTTTGATTTGTCATTTGTGATCCTTTCCTTTTTTTCAATGTCCATTCTCTTCACTGTGGGCTGGAAAATCATTATCCTTTTTTGTCATAGCATGTACTTGCAAGCCATAATAAAGCAAGAGTCATGTAATGAATGTCAAAACTATTTCCATCAGATATTGTGAAATATGGGTTCAGAATACCCATTCAAAGAGATAATATGATAATTTGATTTCTCAGATAGGCTGAACGGAAATGCCTTGTCCGGACATTTTGAAAAGCAGAATCCATTACTTATTCTTAATTCACCCTGGCATAAATTAAAGGATTTCTGCAGGCCATTAACTAATCCATTAATACCCAGGGTCAAGACTATTGCAGCCCAGGGTAAGGCAATATGGAGGGCTATTTCTTCAAGATGTGTCATCTAATGATTACAGTAGGGTTCTGAATCCTCTGCCATTAATTGTAAAATTATCCCCTCCTTTTGCGTGAGATAAACAGCAGGGAAAGATAACAGTCACATGGGTAGATAATCCTGTTGCAAAAAAATGTATTTCCATTTCATTTGTTTTGCTATGTGTCAGGCAATTTCAAGGCAGCGGCTGATTGTTTCAGAGGATATGAAGTGTAAGAACAGGGGAAACTAGTGAAAGGAGGTGTAAAATGAGGTTTGTGTCAGCACAAAATTGAAACCCGCCGAGCTATTTTTAATTTAGCGTGTTGCAGTGTGTGATGGAGGTGGTTCCAAATGCAGAGGAGTATGAAGAGATAAATACAACGGGTGCAGAGGCTCTGCGTGTGCACAGATTGTAGTTCCTGTTGCCACCGTACACATAACGTATACTCATCCTAATGTATTTCATACGGCCCTGCAGAGATACACAATTGTCACACAATGTGCTTCTCACCTCAGTATACTGAAAGCTGTAGGTTTTTGCCAAAATAAATCCACATGGAGACAAAATCTACTGTAAAACTGATCGCCGTAAGATGTAGCGATAGGCCCTCGTGTGCTCAGCAGCTCTCTACTGACTTGGGACCTGCGTAAAAAGAAGATGAAATTAAGGAAAATAAAAATCATATTAAAGAATATTACAGCCTAACAGCCATTAGTCTACAGCTTCCTGTCAGCGTTTGATGGATTCCTCACTTAGTTCAATGAATGGTCTAACGACGTTGATAAAATCACTGGCAACCAAATAGGAAGCCAGGGTATTCCACCGATGCACGTATGGCACATATAAAGAGAACAAACTCATTTAAAATGTTGTTATATCTAACACTGGTTTACAATTAATTCCTGCTCCCTAAATCTTGACGCAACTTTTACATCTTAAGAGACAATATATCGTGTCAACTGTGTAACGAGCTAGCATATATCTCCCCACTAACTCCCAGTAACTTGAGCCGCTCTCTGACATACTAAGGCAAATTCATTTTTACAAGCAGGGAGTTCCTCCTTATTGCTTTTTGGTACTGCCTAGCCGTCTGGGTTCAAAAGTGATTCTGACACACACATGCACAATAGATGAGCTGTATGGCTGCTCACAGCCTATGAATACAAAGCTGGACCTGCAGCCAGTGGAGTTGAGTGGACTGGAAATCCTTCACTATTCACTGACCTCTTTGCTATTTCATCCTCCCTCAACTATTTTTCTAGTTTGGGGAAAACACTTTCTATCACTGTCAGGTTGGGCAAGGATAAAAAACTCTCTGCTAGCGGATTAGCTGTCTGCCTGCTCCGCCGCTGCACTGCAGCAATAAAACACAGACTTGCACCTTCTGGCACAACTCCCTCACCTTTAGTCTGAAAGCTGAAATGGGAATTAGATTTATTTTCCTTCATAATTTCAGTAGACAATGACTCCCACTGTAATAGGGTATCAAATCGTGACCAAGCAGGTTTCACAGATACACAGAGGATTCACAATAGTTGTTCAAAAATTATTGCCCAAAAAAGTAAATGTTTCCTTTTTTAGCGGAAGATTAAAAGACAGCATGACCATAAATGATCCCTAACTGAGTTCTCAATCCCTGTATGTTTTGAAAAAGTTGCATTGAAATGTACAAAAAAGACGCCATATTTCTCTGCACCCTGCAACGTGACAGTGCAAAAACATATGAAACCGTTCAATCTATTTAATTAAGACAGCTTAGTAGTGGCACCCGGTTGCAGGGTGTTTAAGCTAATTACAGTATTAATTACAACATTAATTAAATGACATAATTGCCTTTCAAAACAATGACTCCTGTATCCCTGGTAAGGTAAAGGGTTAATTTACTATGGAACCAGGCATGCATTATTTACATGCTTGGATGAATAATACATTTAAGAAGTGGACTTGTAAATTTACTGGCACAAAGAAAAGAAAAGCTTAGGAGCTAAGCAAGGCTGATTTAAGTATCTGTCTCAAATGAATATTTCTCTGAGTTATGGTCACACCACAGTGGGGTAAATCTGTTTCTTTGGTATCTCAGGAACACTCAGGGGAATAAAGATCCCAGTGTAAAGAAATAAAATGTGTAACTTCATTATTCTCCACGCTATGTAGACATGCTGTGTTGTATGATAAATTAAAATATAGTTTGCGAATTTAATCATAGGTATAACATCTGTGTTTGTACAGCAATTGATACTATTTGATTATCTTCTGATGAGGCATCATTATCTTTGTCTTGACCACTTTTTCTCTGCCCAGCATGGCTTGAAAGAATTAATGCCATTCACAATCCATCTAGCAAGTCACTGCAGTTCTCAGTGTTCAATCAACTTTTAAGTCTTGTGCACTTGTTTTGCACAACTTCTTAGAGAGCAGAAAGTGGGATGTGTGTGTGTGTGCACGCATGTTTATGTGCATTTTCGTATGTGGAGGAGTATTTTTTCATCATGAAAGAACGAGGAGGAAAACACACACAAAATAAATAAAATAGTAGGTAGAGCCGAGAAGAAACCACGCTGCGCCAGAAACACTTTCAATTTCCCTGGACCAGACATATGAAGAAAAAAAATTACATCTCAGTCTGACGAGTGACTAATCAAGGCGAGCGAAATGGTGCTGCAATAAATTACTCCACTGTGAAATAAACCACACAAACAGACTGATGATAATAAATGTAAATTATTTCTGGGGAGAAATTTCCCTGGTACATGAGTAATATGAACCATCAGGAAGGAGTCTTCCTTAACATTAATTACAGAAAATGACAAGTGAGCTGACAAGTAGGAAGGCTCATTATCTGAAAACATATTCACAACTTCGCAATTTGCGCAAGATGGACTCCAGCTAAATTAATCTCCTTTCTTTGCATGAGCCCCTTCTAATTTTCATGTTATTAACAGGTTTGCAGTATCACTCAGTGCTTGTCACCCTAATCAGGTTTTTCGGCGTGTTCGGGAAACCGTGGTGTCATTTGAAAAGGATCAGGCCTCATAATGTGCTCTCCATCACGTGTCTGAATCTACAAGGTTGCTTTTAATAAGGTTCCTTAATCATTTCTCTTTTTTGCTCAACTTTTGGCCTGGTTGGCTTCTATTATCACTCTTTTTATGGAGAGGGACCATTAAAAGAAGGGGTGGCTTATCTAGGAAAGAGAAGCATGGAAAAATACATTAATCGGGTCACAACGTGATTGAAATTTCACATAACCTGTATGTAAATGTGATCACATGTGATTTTCTTATGATCTTAAACAGTTTGACCAAAATGTGTGAATTACTCTCCCCCTAAACTATAAACCAAGGAAGACAGTCTTTATTCTACTCTGTCTTCAAGAGATAAATCCTGAAGCTGAACCCATTGACAATGAATTGGAGACAGGCCCTGTGGAATCATATATTGATTGTTTGGGCTTTCACATCCAAATTAACAGCTGCAAACCAGAAAATGTGCCACAACATCCAATAAAATCATTGTGGGCGCTGTCATTGTCTCCACAAATAAAGTCTCCCATTCACTGTCTATGCACTTGTATCATTTTCAGGATTTGTGTCTTGACTGCATCATCAAGAGACTCTCTGATTTGTTGGTTTCTCTGGTAGAGAGTAGATTCACAGATCTAGACTGAACTATCCATGATTATAGGATTAGTATACTGTATGTGAAATCCATCATCAATTGGATTTCCCGTTTAAGATGCCGATGCACTATTGCACATGACTTTTGACAACAACACTCAACTCAACTCTATGCAAGTGCCATTCTAAAACAAAAACAAAACCATGTTGACGCACAGTGGTCTTACAAAACAGACACCGAGAAAATGTAAACAGTTAGCATTTGTATTAGCGTGAAAGAAGTTAAATGATGGTGCATGTGTTACTTATTCATAAATTCTTCCGTTCATTTTCAGGATTCTCTCATGAATCCATGTATGTATCCATCAAATCCTAACGTTCCCTCCTCTTCTCTATTCATATAATACCATACACATCAACATGCATGGGGACCCCCGCAATAACAATTGTAAGTGATGTTGTGAGCTTTGCTTGAATTAATAAATCACACAAAATATGAGATATCTGCATGTCCAAAATGTAATTTGGAAATTTGCTGTATCGCAAACCCCAGTTTAATTCACAGGTAGCCTCATGATAGCTGAAGCAGAAATGCAATATGTCATGCAAAATTAGGCCAGAGAGAATAAGTTTCAGGGGGAGGCAAAATGTTATGAGGGAGTCCGTAATGGCAGAGGCAGCTTTATCTGTGCTGCTCTCTCACACCCTCTCTAATTACATTTCACAGATTGTACTACAATAGCTGCTGGTAACCTTTAGTGGATGGGCTTTTCAATAATGCAAAGTACACATTTTCATATCTATTTTTCCCACTGTGGTTCCCATTTATTAATTTGCTGAACACAATAAAACAAAGACTAGACGTAATGTGCTCCTTTGCTCAAAAGGCACCCAAACAAGATAAAAAGCACAATGTCATCTCTCTGTAATGAAGAATGGGCTCGCATGCAAACCAACAGCATAATGCCTGATGTTTCCCATTTGAAAGCCCATTTGGCTAGTAACCGTAAAATGGTTGGAACATTTTCGATGTATCTGCCTGTTCAACAACCTTTACACCCTTTACCAGTTTACCATTGCCTTATACAATACTGCATCATATACGCAGTAGAGTAGACCTACGTCACATATACATTTAAATACAACTTATTGCTGTTGTCAGATCAAAACTTTCAAACATTTCTTTTCAGGAAGTAAGAAAAATGACCTTGTTGTAAGCTCGATGACCTTTTTCTTTGGGGGGGGTTTAGTTATACAAACGTTTATTGGAGGCATAAATAAACCTCAATGGGCGGAGCCAAAGAACCACAGTTGTTGTGTTTATTTTTATGCACGTTAGCTAACTCAGAAACTCTGGTCAATTTTTTACAAATAATTCATGACCATGGCATTGATCTTGGAAGGTCAGCAGGCTAGCTAACTATCTTACCTAGATAGCTATAGGCTAGTATGGCTGGTTTAGTACCAATAGTGCTTTACTTCATAATATTAGCTACCTCCTCTCTTACACCTTGCGTTCATCACTGGGCTTCAGTTTGAAATTACTTAGTTCTTTGGCTCCGCCTATTGAGGTTTAAGTCAACCAATACGATTATGTCTGCCTCCAGAGCAGCTCAACCATCAATAAATGTCTGTAAAGCTAAAACTCCAATCTGTGCACAATAGTGTTTATTTATCTTATATGCAGATAATAGCACAAACCTAGCAGTGCAGTAATAACGTTTACGGCAAAGTGATGAGAAAAAATTGTCAGCACTGTAATTTTTGGTAAGGAATGAAGCAAAGGATTATTCTAGAAAGACATCAGATTAAATACAATTATGCAATCTACAGGTAGAATTGTATACATTTGACATTCTCTCCAGATAGATCTGGATGGTGGCCCTTGGTCAAACAGTTTGCCTCATAACACAAATCAAATGTTCTGTTGATCCAAATTGAGTATGGCAGCTGCTACAAGGGATTTTTAATTGAATGATTATTGTATTAAATAGTCGCTTTTAATGGAGCGTGCACCTCTGCAATTATGTCCGCTTTAAGAACCTGAACCCTGGGCAGGTCTTTACAGCCACAGGCATTTGGTTAGCTTCCACATCAGCGGTTACGGTTGGTGTGAAGTCTGCCCTTCACTTGCACAAATACAAACGTACAGTCGGACCAACCTAATATGCAAACATGTATTTATTTATATAACAATTTAAAGATGAAAATACCAAAAAGTTTGTCCACAATTGCTTGGCTACTACTAACATAACTTGAAATTACTTCCTAAATCCTGTGACATAATTTCCCCCCGGATGGGAGCAGTGTTTACCAGGACAGTTCCCCTATCACGAGGAGATATCAAACGTATGAAAGAGGTGAGCCATATGCCTATAGCCTTTTCTAAAACCAAGCATGATCCCACATTATGGAATCATTTATGGGAGCTTCTGGAATGGCATCAGAATGATGGAAAGGCTACATGATCAAACATAATCAATATGGCAGTTGTGGTAAGCGTTGACCTTGCCCTGCCCTGTAGGTGATGAGTGAACCAGACCCACACCAGAAAAAGAGGCTTACTGTTGAGCCACAATCATTAAAGGAAGCTTCAATGCTAGGGTTTTGTTCTCGACTATAACCTATGATAGAAGTGTGAATGAAGACATATAAATGAGACATTGTATGAGGTGTGTTTAGATTTTTAGTATTAGGCATGTATGGAAAGAGATTAGCACCAACAGAGATTGTATTTACATACAGTACATTTGACCCAAAAAAGTTGAATGCCTGAATTCAGAAATTTAATTGGTATGGCATCATTTTACATTTGATGCATGGGCTTGGATTGAGGAAACAAATTCAATAATAGCACATTCAATTTCAAGTCATTGCATTCAATTTCAAATTGTGCCTTGCCAATTCAATTTCAAATTGTGCCTTGCCAATTCAATTTCAAATTGTGCCTTGCCAATTCAATTTCAAATTGTGCCTTGCCAATTCAATTTCAAATTGTGCCTTGCCAATTCAATTTTTGAATTCATATTTATGTAGTTCAAATATAACCTCTGCTGGCACTGATCTATTTTCGTAGACATGCAAGATCACCACTTCAATTCCGTGATCATGGTTAGCCAAATAAACAGCCTCATTGCTATTTAGATAACGAAAGTAAAAGCAATCATGCCCATAATGCAAGTATGTGAGTAGGTATCTTCACCTTTGCATTGCTCTCTTGTTGATGACAAAGTTAGTTTCAAACTGAACATATTACTCTCTCACCAGTAACCTTTAATAATGATTGCATGAGTCTAAATTACTTTATTAATAAATATGAAACCAACTTAACTTTTGTATTTGCTATGAAGCTCTGCGGCCCTGACCACATACCAAATGAGTCCAAAATCTGCAATGGTTGGGTCTTGGAACCCAAAGGGATTAGGGTGTTATTAATGGAAATGAATCAGAAATTATGATTTTCACAGTGAGGCATGGTACAGCAATGGAAAAATGTCATCTGTCATCTCTGTTGGGAGATTGCCAGTGTATTCAGCACGCCTGCAAGGCCATTGTGCTGTGTAGACCTTATACATCTGCAAGAGTGCACATGGGCAGGACACGCAGTGCTATGGCTGCAGGGCATGGGAATCTGAAGGTGGCCGAGGGCATCGGTTGTACATTTTCTGAACATTCAGCTGATATCCTTTGGAAACAACATAGGATCATGTGACCAGAAAAGCCAGTGCAAGATTGAGACCTTGGGGGAATGATGATGTTCAGTGAGAATAAAAAGAGAGAAAACCAGCATTTCGATACAACATACAAGGGTTTCGCCTAAGTTTAATTGTTAAAGCACTGGTGAAAGCCGACCATATACTTGTTTTTTTTATAACAAACATTAAACATAACAACAAAAAGCAACACTATTACCATAAGGTCAGTAGATAAATGCCTGGACTCAGTATTAAGATTTTCATGTATAATGTTTTTGTACAACAATGAGAAATCAATCAAAGCATGAAGAGGTACTGGCCAATATGTTGGCGGTTGGTTGGGGGTAACATTTAAGCACAGACAATATGATTTCCTTCCTTTGGGGCAGACAGGACCCATTTCTCATTTCACTGTCTTTCATTTAATAATACATTCATACTCTGGAAAATGAGAAACACGAATGATCGCTTTCTTACTTTTCTCTGAACTTAGCTTGTCATCGCTCTCTCTCTCTCTCTCTCCTCTTTAACGGCCCCACCCACACTAAAGTCCACGCTCTCCTCAGCCACTCTAAAATCCATCACCACTGTGTCTCTGTCAGTGCCAGAGAGACTCGGAATCGGGTGCACTGAGTTGTCCATGCTCACCCAAGCACCAGTGGACATCCGATGGGAAAATGCTTGGCTGCAGAGAAACCTGCACAAAATTAAATTCTCCACTTGGCTGACTAGGGTGACTCGTCCTGGTCTGCTGGCCTGTTCCTTCATTATTCCTGGGCTGATAACTGACTGAACGGGATGTCTTGTCTGTTTAATGCCAGCTCAGCTGCTTCATGGGAGGAACAGGCTTGTCACTCTCCACTATAACACACTGTATTACTATCTCCACTTCATTTGTTTGGCTCAGATTGGGTATGCCCGTCAAGCCACCCATCCCCCGAAAGACACAATTCACCGTTGCTCACCCCTTTTGCATCTTTTAGGAAACTATTAAACATGGATTTTTCATTCAAATTTCATTTAGTCGTCACAAAGATTACTTAGATAGAAACAAAAAAGGTGACCTTAATTCTAATTCCATGCCGCATGTCAAGATCTCTATGGTTGTTTGATTTTGATGATGATTCTTCCAATATCTTTCACATTTTGGGTGTTGTGTATAAACGAAAGAGTGAAAAGTGCCCATTGACCACAACACATATTACCACAGAGGCTGCTGGTGCAGGAAAGAGACAGTAAGCTTTGCTTCCCTGCATTTACGAGCATTGAGTTAAAGGTTTCTGCATGAGGGCACTGCATGATTGAACGTTGTGATATGGAAACACAGCCAGGCTGCCATTGTCAAAGACATGGCTTGCACTTGACCCCACAAGCACTCAGCCCCTTTAGAGGGCTCGAGAAATGGCTTTCTCCTCTCAGCTAGTTTTGTGACATTTGCAGAATTAAAATGAATATATCCTTGCCTAATGCACTGATATCTAGTATACTAATCATAATTCATAGCCTTAATGTAGGCTTTTAAGTGCACATGGTGGTGTTGAGCCTTTGGTGCCCATAAAGACTAATCAATGGAAAATGCTATTGTCTTATTGGCACACAGCAGCTCAACATACAGCATCAAACATAATTCAAGGTGCTCTTTAGTGCAGAGTAAAACCATTTCAAGTCCACATAGTAATACGTGTTAAAAAAAGAAAAGAAAGAGGAATTGGTATTTGGAAGTCATTAAACATCCAACACCTACTCTTTCTGTGTAACCACAAAACCAATAGCATTGTGGGACAAAATGCTTTCCAATGTGACAATTGATTGCTTTTTGAGGTAGTTGTTGGTTGATTTCATAATTGGTATAATTTTTCACAAGTACATGAGTGTCATGCCATGATGGGCTTTAGAATCCTGGTCCTAATGCAATGGCCCTTAGTTCAACCTTAAGATCAATAATGTATTAAAACCAAGCGCTTATTGAAATAATAGAAGGGTTTTGCCGGGGAAGAAAGGCAAGGAAAGACAAATGCACCAAAGAGAAGTCTGTGCCAATTGTATGCCAGGCCTTCACTATGAAGGGCACCGTTTTCTTGCCAGGACAGAGAAAGTCTTAGTGATGTGAAAACTCTGGACTCTGTTATTGACGTTTGGCTTAATGTGCGAGCAACATAACGCAGCGCCTGATAATTGTGAGTACAAATTAACTACTTAAACAAGAACTACGAACAAACACACACACACTTTATTTTGTCTTATTTGGATAGCAGTCAGTCTGTTGATGACGTAAAAGATCCCAGACCTTTTGTCATACACCGGCCTTTATTTGCAGTGCCTGATCAGTAGTGTAACATTTGGCAATCTGTGGTTCCCCGCTGCTATCTCTTCCTGTCGGATCGTCCTGTTTTGACAGTGTTCGAGAGAGGAGCACTCTGTGAGGTGTCAGGTGAAGACTACATGTGACAGATTTGGAGGGGAAATCAAGAGAAGACAAACAGGCAGCTAAATGCCTGGGAAGTGTCTCGGCGCTCAGACAGACGGCGATAAGTGCTGTTGACGTGGACATGACAAGCAAGCAACAGTAAACCTCAGGACACGCAGTCCCACCGGAGGCCCGGGAGTGGACACGATGCTCGACGACTGCTGAATGTGCTCAACAGCTCTTGTGAAGAGAACGAACAATATACGGTTGACACCCCGCCCCTAAACCGCCTTTCTACTGTAAAGCTCTCTGATGTTTCCCCGCGTCTCCAAGACAGTCAGCTTTGGTTTTGATCAAGGTTTGATTTCCCGTGACATATCTGATACATATTATAAAAGCAATACAAGCCCTCGTAGAGGGAGGGAAGGTGTCTCCCAACTTTCTCTGCTGCAGAGGGACGTACTGAGCAGAACAATGACAGCACTACATTTCCTTTCCACGCTGGCTGGAAAAATGTAAATATGAGCCTATGAGAATTTTTGAGAAAGTTTCCTCACACTGGTCCTTGACAGATGATTTCTTTTCAAAGTGATAAGCTGTGTACACTGTCGTGATCATTTGACAGAGGAAAGGGAATACTGTGCTTTATTTTCCTTTTATTATTCATCATCAGCGCATCATCAGAAGCCCTGGCTTTCGTATTCCAAACACCGAAGAGCACAACGCAGATTCAGTATCACGTATTTCGTATTTTAAATCGTATTTTAATTAAATATCAACGTAATAAAGAGGAGGTAAAATGTGTACAGTCATCAATATACAAGCAAATAAGCAACCCTGTCTTTTAGATGCCTAGTATTGGGTTGGTTCTGATATAGAGCAGATGCTGTATGGCTAATGGTAGACTGAGCCTGCCTAATCTGTGGTATTCCCAATGTGTTATGAACAGCACCCACATCACATAGCATACAGCTCGGATACCATCAGTCCATCCAGATCTATAATGCCTCTAAAACTGATGCATATCGTGGTTTGAAATGTCTGCGCAGAATTGTATAGTGGATCAAAACTGGGATAAAACATTTGAATTACAGAACACAACTGTGGTGTCTGCCCTCCTGGACCGCTAGATCATGAATATATATTGCATTATGAAGATGTGATGACATTTAAAGCAATCACATTTAACCCTCTCCTCTTGTGCCTCTGTGTCTCCTCTCTCCACTAATGCATTTTGCAGCAAGGGATGCATCTTAAAAGATTCAGGGGAAAAATGTCAGCCAATGCAGACAATGCTTGAGAGCTGGGGTCATTTCAGACTGGTTTCTGAATTCCGGGGAGCACACACAAGGGTGCTCTATCCTTCACTTTCCCCCTCCCCCCCTTTTTCTATACTCCATTCTGTCTCTTTCCCCTTCCTCTCTAAATATTTCTGTTGGTTTATCCTTGTCCATGTGACTGTGTCGGAGGTAGCGCAGACACACTACCATGAGAGTGGCTCGGCCAGTTGGGCGCTGTCTCCCACCTCATTACCAGATGCAAATGAAACGGGTACACATGTTTAATATTTAGTGGCAGCAGAAATGTCAGGCTGGCACAAGATGGAATTAAACAGCACTGTCAGCGCAAGTGAACTCAAGGCTTTCTCAGCTATTTCACTTCATATTGAGTTACTGTCACAATTTATTTCACAGCGGTGGGACGACTAGTGTGAAAATGTTCTGTGATGCCTTTAAGGGCGGAAAGGGAATCAAGGAAGAAGTGTGAAGGGTATTGTTCTGATGAAGCATTGTATTTATCTCTGAAGAAGCTTCCTGACAAAGCTTTATTGTCTTAACAAAGCCTTATTATTCATCATGTTTTGTTTTAAAGATGATTGTGATGGTATTTCTGCTTTATTGGATAGTACACAGTAAAGACTGATAGGACACACACACAAAAATGAGAGCTGCGATGATATGGGCGAGCCAGATTTGAACTCACAATGTTGCAAGTATGGGACATAATATTATGCACACTGTCCTGCTGAGCCACAGAGCTCCATAGAGGAGGAATTTGGTTTAACTAATCCCGATGATCCATACCCATATGAAATGTGTCATCCAGACCAACAACAAGGCATGCAGGATTTTAAGTAAGATGGCTTTTGCCTTCTCATGAAAGTAATATTTCTATAAGCTCAAAGAAGTCTCAGAAATATCATATTCTTCGGAAAAAACAGTGGACTGTGATGTCTGCAAAAGATGTCCAATTGGATTTTGCACTCCACTCGCCATACACCAATGCTTATTATCAAACTGAGGGCTAAGGCAAGTTAATGTTCATTCTAATCAGCATGGTAGATAACACTGGGACCCATAGGGACCTAATTAAAGATACTGTAGATGAGAGGTTTATCTTCACAGCACTAGCAAACCTGGCAAAGAGACAGAAAGTGAATTTCACCGTGGGCCTATGCTCAAAAATAGTTGTTGTTTAATGTACAGGAGCAAATTTCAACCGATGCATTTGAATTATTCTTCAGTGATTCTTCTTTCAGCCTCCAAAGGATGGCCATCATATTTAGAGGGCCGGGTGCGCGGTGCGATGGTGGGGTGACGTTTCGTATGGTCAGATCAAAGGGAAAAGGGACCTTGGAAAGAGAGTTTTATTAATTGAAAGCATTAAAGCACTGTATTGTATAAGTGAATGGAAAAAGAGAAAGTTTGCTGTGGACAGGCAGTCAATGAACTCCCACTGCCTTCGGGAAAAAAAGTATTTCATTTTTCCAAGGTGAGGGGCTTTAAAACAGCATTTTAAATGTTACCCTGCTGTGCGAGATCATGAAAACCTTTAATTTCATGCAAATGAACAGCAAGGAGCATGGAGCTTAATGTAAACCAATGCTTCTTTTGTACTGCTGGAGGAGTGAGCAAGAGAGAGGGAGGCCAGGAGGAAAATTCCCAAGGATTCTTTAATTGCTATCTGAAATTATGTAAATCCCTGTGCTGGGCTGAGTGCAATTATCCGGCGCCTCTCGCTGCCAGCTTTACTAATGTCTAACAAAATATCGATGGCTGACATTTAGACGTGGTAATGCAAATGAGAATTAATTTTTCTTCCAAGACAAAGGGCAGTCGAAAGATCACACCATTTTATACAATAAAGGCTGAAAAGTGGGGTTTGCGAAATGACAAAAAAAATGTTGATCAAGAAATGAGCCAAGTATTGAAGCCCACTTTATATATCAGCGAGGCATGGTGCCGAATTCGATTATTTTCTCTATTCTGCATTATTAATCTATGTATCATCTATGCCACAGAGAGGTATGCTGCAAGCTTTGGACATTCATTTTTGGGGTGGAATTAATTGCAGCGTGCCTCATTTTTTAGTAATGATATGGGGAACCCTGCCCACTCCCCATTGTTAGAACACGGCCCTGCCATGGCTGTGATGTTAGACTGTTTGGGTCACATTTTTCCATTTATCTCCCCAGGTACAGAGATGGATGTAGGCCAGGCGCTGCAGCCTGGCGAGACTCCCCTGTGTGCAGCTCAGAACACCTGTCCCGCTGTGCGTCGGCACCCCCAATCTTTACCAGGCCAAGGAGGAGCACCATCTCTCTCCATAACACTTTCCCCCACCCATGGTCTCCTGGGACCCCAAGGAGCAAGACGAGGAGGGACCCAGGGACTGGTGTTCACTGGGAGATCCGCCGCCAAAAAACTGCCTTTCTTAACCACAAATGAAATTACAGCCTGCTGACGTGGGGGAAAACTGGCCATTAATATTTTAGTATGGATACTGCTGGTGTGC